>NW_021011541.1:674186-973481 GCF_003987935.1 Bombyx mandarina
AATAACAGACCAGGGAACAGAGTTTATGTCATCAGTATTTACTGAAATTTGCAATTTATTGCATATAAAAAAACTGCATTCAACAGCTTATCATCATGAGACTCTTGGAGGTTTGGAAAACACTCATAAGGTTCTAGGTGCTTATCTTAGGATTCAGTGTGATAATAATAAAACAGATTGGAGCAGTTGGCTTCCATTCTGGTGCTTTTCATTTAATACTACAGTTCACTCTGAGACAAAATACACGCCATTTGAATTAGTATTTGGTAAACATTGTAATCTACCATCTAACATAGAACAAAATTCATATGTTGATCCCTTATATAATCCTGATTCTTACCCTTTAGAACTAAAGTACAGACTTCAAAGAGCACAAGCTGAAGCAAGAAACAATTTGTTATTTAATAAAAAATTAAGAAAAATAAATTTTGACAAAACTATTAATTCAATAAAATATAAGAAAGGAGATTTAGTATTAATTAAAAATCAAGTAGGAGATAAGTTAGATAAGATTTATTTAGGACCATACGAAGTCATAGAAGATGTCTCACCAAATGTTAAAATCTTAAAGGATAATAAAGCATACATAATTCATAAAAATAATACAAAGAAGTTTGTAACTTAAAATATTGTTTTATTGGATTTTTGTTAGTAAAGTATGAAATTTAATAATATTTTGTGTAATTTAGTTTAAGTAATAAATATAAAAAAAGGAATTATATAATAATATCATTTTTTTTAAAAAGGGGGAGGTGTAGTGTGCAGCTCGCCTAACCTTATATTTGTAACTGCACACGCTAAATTATACAGTATTACACGAATTGTCGACTTGAACAGTTCTCTTTTATTTCACCTGCAACACTCCAATACAAAGACGTCATTATCAATTTCCAGATATGCACGACGAAGCGTTCGTGACTGCGGGTGGTCTGTACCACACTCTGACGCAGATGGGTCTGTCGTTCGAGACCCCGGAGGCGCTGTACGAGAACGGCAACCACCGCTCCATCGCGTACATGCGCCCGCTGGCGGTCTGGGCGCTGCACCAGGCGCTGCTGGCGCGACCACCCCCCCGCCTCCCCGCTGCCGCCGCCCCGCCGCCGCCGCATCAACGCGCACACAACAACACGCAATTATAACATCATCTCAAAACCAGTGCCCGTTTGACCAGAAAACGGCTATCAGCTAAGTTAAGAATACCCGTAGACTCGTTTTTTAGTCGTGGAATCGTTCCTATAGAATTTGACTGTACTTCTTGGTTCAGAGCCTTGACCTCACGGCTGTCTCTCTCTAAATTTGTGTGGTTCAAAATGAATCGACCGTTATGATAATTAAAGTGTGGTGGTAAACCCTTACAACCTTCGAGGACAATAAAAAGAACGATTTGTAACGAATTATTTATTTTCAAGACATTAGTACACTTTGCTTTTGTCTCGCAGTTGCAAGAACGATCCTCAAGAGCTTATTTTTGTTTTGGGAAATTTGATCACCTTATTAAGTTCTCAACACGTGTTGTTAAATGTAAAAAATTGTTATTACAATGTTTTAGCAACAGACAAACAGCAGACTCAGTTCATGAACTCAGTTGCAGAATAATTAAAAGTGCTCCGATAAAATAAACATATGGAAAATATAATAGTAAATACAACTCACTGATTCTTATTGTGCTGGATCGATCTATGAACTGGACTGCCTTGTAACTTATTTAAATAATAGTAAAAATTCGAAGATGACACCTTGTAGTTATATAATTAGATACCGTAGATTGGGGGAACCGGGACCCTTTCCAATTCCAACACAAATTTTCAATAGTTTTTCTTAGGTAATACCAATAAAATTGAGATTAAAATGGTTTCAGAGGCTTAAATTTTTATATAAGATGCATTATTATACATAGTTCATTCATATACACAAAAACTAAAAAAAATAGCTTGACCCGATTCACCTTGGCTTTGGGGTGAATCAAGTTATGTATGGGGACAATAGAGTTTTTAGATAGGGCTGGCACTATTTAGTTGTTAGGTAGGTATCTAACTTTAGGTAATTAACTTTTTAATATCTTTAATGAATTACAAAGTTTTGATGACTAAATTAAACAACATAATAATATTATTAAACACTAAATAAAAGTCATTTTCAGTGCAACAAAGTTAAATTTCTAACAACCCAACAAAAGTATTGTGACATCCCAGATTTGTCCCTATTCGAACTCTAGTCTCTATTCCTCCCAATCTATTGTATGTATGTATGTTTGTATGTTTCCAATAATAATGCAACTTTTATAACATTTTATAATATTGTGATAAATTGAAAATCATGCAATAACTTAAGAAAGTTGATTATTTCAAAACACTTCTCCAACGCCAGTCACTCGTACAATTGTACAGTTATAGGCGTAAAGTGCAAAGTCGTCTTGTGTTTAATGATATTCAATTATCGAATCGGTTATTCGAATCTTATTTCTATCTTCCAATCGTTCCGTTCGTATATTTCGTTCTTTTTTTTCCCTACCTATTCGTTGGTAGCCTAAGGGGCTATTACAGTTATGCCCGAAAGGGTAGGTGAGCTCGCGAGCTCAGCCTTAATAGAATTAGCTTCTGGTTTAAATATGTAATAACGGTGGTTTATTAACTTCAACGAAACTTCTCGGCATCCTACAAAATAGGTCCACTGAAAAAGTCGCAGTAAATGACCACCATTTTACTGAGATTAAATTTCATCCCATATCATCTCATCTTATTTCATGTCATTTCACGCCATAATATCGTTTTTCATAAAAATAAGAATATAAATTAAAATAAGACTCGACCTAAAGGTCTTAGTTACCAGGTCATAAAATCCCATTTAAAAAAATTAGCCTTGAGAGGCTATATCAGCGTTACCCTAGCGTGTAAGTGAGCTCTCGGGGCTCAAACCGGAGGTGTTGCTAACACTAGCCCTACCAAGAGCAGTGCTTGGCAGAATGTACCACCGGATTGGAATCGCAACCCACTGAGAAGATTCGGCGAGAAAATCAGTGAGCTGTGCCTATGGGCAAGTTAACGTACTTTCAAAACGATTCCTAAGACAACTGTTACGGGAACTAATTAAAAAAAAAACAGTTCGTTTTTTTTGTCAGGTAAATCCTGACCCTATTCACTACTTAGTCTATTTCTTCGACTGATAATAATAATTTACAATATTATCCCTGGTTTGTGAATTTATACTTTTGGTTTTGTTTTAGACTGTGTAGGGGTTTTGTGATGTAAAACGTATTAATCGACACAGACTATAACAATATTGATTTCATTTTTTGAAATCAAGCAAATCGAATGTCCGTATTACAAATTACATCCCTAGCAAAGTAAATTTTTTTTTTAAATAAAATAAAAGTGACATGTATTTATAAGAATACAGAAGTATTTTCGATCTTACCGGGTAACACGAAACAACGGAATTTCGACTCGAGTCGAGTTCGAGAGAGTATTAATGTTTTTACTTTGTATGTATTGTTTAAATTAAAATAGAATAAAGAATTGGTGCATTCTTTGGTGGTACTTTATATAATGCAGTCGCCATGTCTGTCTTTTAAGACAGTTTAAAATATTCTTTAGACATTTAGACGGACGTACGAATCGTAATGAAGTCCCTAACAAAACTGTAAACAGTATTTTAAATATTAAATAAAACAGGTACTGATTTTAAATTTTTTAGTAGTTACCAACTTGTTTTATGTTGTATTTTAATTTTATGAAAATTGTTGTAATTTAATCTATTTGTTTACCGATGTATTGATTTCAAATCAATTTATACAAGTTTTTATGAAGTCACGTCTGTGTCTGCTTTAAACGTGTTCATTTCTTAAATTGCTTAATAAATTTAATTTATTAAAATGTTACGTCAAACCAAGTACCATAACTAAGTAGAAAGAAAAAAAATCGAACAAAATTATGAGATTATTATTTCAATACATTGTAACTTAAATGTTCTTTTGTGAGATATTGATAATTTTTTTGTGGGTTACACCTATTGTTTGTTTTTTCTATTTAAATCATGACACAGTCGTGACTTATACAAATCATTTGTGTTATTTAAAATCGGATAGTTGCCAAATAAATTGTTTTTTTTGTACAGCAGCTAGTTTTATTTATTAAATCATTTCAGTCCCTATCAATTTATTAAAATATTTTTTATTGCCCTTGTAGGCAGACGAGCGTACTGCCCAACCAATGGTGAATGGTTACTGTCGTTCATGGACGTCAGCAATACCAGGAGCAGAGCCAAACCGCTGCATACGCATGAGTACTCTCCTCAAGCCTCGTTTGAAGAAGGACATGTCATAGTTCTCAGCAAACACCGGAGTTCATTTCAAAGCCGAATAGTACGTGGCAGAAAAGCTATCTCGAAATGCACTAAGGTTGAACGCGGTGGTTTTAGGTAATATGGATGGAACTCTCGGTGGCGCGCGGTGCGATGTTAAAATCGAGAGGTTTGGATCATCTTAAATAATTCCTCAAAGCACTCCCCAAGCTGTCTCAGCACTGGTTATAAGAGGTATTGTGTCCTGCACGGCTTTGTATTGCCGTGCCATAAAACAGACTTGCGTTCCGCATTCATCAGTGGCCTTCATGTCATACAAGTGACTGACCTCTTGTCTGAACATTAGTGACGGCATTCACCTTGTTATGTGTAACGTGTCCAGTAAATTCTTATTCGTCATTTGGAACATGACTTTTTTTGCAAATATATTCGAATTAATAAAAATATCACTAAATTGCGAAATAAATAAAGTAAAATAACATCACAAAAAATGCGCATAGTAATGTCACGCATGCTTCAACCAAGAACCGATTATGCAAGATTGGTTTGCTTAGTCACTGTTTAAATTTTTTAAAATCTTATTTTACTATATCAGTACGCATTGTAAAGTGCATATTATGTTCATGATTGTACTCTGAATATTTTTTAAATGTATCACCTATTTCACATAAGTATATCATCTATGTATTTTAGATACTATCTTACGATAGCAGGTTAATGAAAACACTTCAGTGACAAGTTTGTAACCACGTCAGCAATGTCTCTATTAAGAAGTTTATCACTAAGGTATTACATAGCCGATTGCACGTGTCTACATGTTAATCTGAACAGTAATTAGATATCTAATCGTAATACAAATTGGTTTTTGATAGCTACAAATTAACGTAAAAAAATCTGACCTATCAATGATTGTTGTGGATTTGACTTACGTGGATTGTTTTACTGTGTTTATTTTTACACCATAATAGTAACAAAATTATGACTCTTCAGATCGATAGAAAGAACAGTTTAGATCAACCACCTAAATTCGGATTGAAATTGCGGTTGGATCATGAATTTCCGTTGCAGAGCAAACAAGGCCATGGGATACGTCCTTCGCAACTCTTTGATGTGATGCCTTTGACAGCGAGGTAACATACTATTTGCTAATTTATTCATCATTGCCTAAACTGTCAGCTTTTTCTTTAGAATTGATTCATGTTATAGGCCAAATGTTTTACTTACATTTTTTCGGGTTATACAGCCAAGACTAGAAGAAGATTAATTTATCTGACAATAGTAGGTTGAACTATTAAACCGAAGAAGTACTAAAAGTATCAATTTAGCCCCTGTTCCCTAAGATACCCTGTTCATATAGGTACAAATAACTTTACTATTGTATTGTTATTGTTTTAGCAAGATACGCATTACAAAGTTATTATTTGCCATGAATTCACGAACTTCCTTTAAATGTATATTGTTTTCACCAAAGATATATGACTGGAATATAATAATTTGAAAAGCTTATGATGTGCTTTTTTTTCCTACCTAACCTTGAGGAGCTATATCAGCGTTACCCTAGCGTGTAGGTGAGATCTCGGGGCTCAAACCGGAGGTGGGATGTGCTAATGCCATCTTCTATGTTCTTCATCGAGCTTACATACTGCCACTTTTTCCGTTTGATCCTTCGATAATATATGTCACCGTTCATTCTATTTTACTATCATCTGTACATCGTAGCCATTAATACCCTTAGCTTATTATCGTATCTAACTACCTCCACCCTCCGACAATTCCTATCTAGAGTATTCGTGTTAGTTGCATGCGTAATCATAAATATAGGCACGTGAGTTCGAGGTACGTGGTTACTTCGCCAGATAGGCGAAGTAACCACGTACCTCGAAATGGTCGTTATTTCAATAAAATTATATGCATAATATCTATAGATACATTTTTCTTGTTTTGTCCATTAACTCCAGTAATCGTTAACATTAGGTCTACTACTTACATCCGTAGACCGAATGTAAGTATCCGCCATACACCACCATCTTGAGACGGCGCAGCCTGCCCTACTATTTCTGACGGAGACGCAGATATCTGCTCCGGATGATACCTCGTACCTTAAATACGCCTGCTACGTATTAGAGCACAACTTCCTGCGTCTTTACGCAGGAAGTTGGTTGGTATGAACCGGGGTGTGTGTATTCGTCCGGGCTGATTTCTGTTGTCGCCGTCTATGAGGCCTCGAACAACGAGACCTATCCCTCTTGTGGCTGCGCGTAGATCACGGGGGTTGTACCCGAATCTACGCGTGCCTGTACAGGTCCCACAGCAGTGATGCAGGTTCAGCTCTGATTGAGCATGTGCAAGAGGGGACTAACCGCGTGCTTGAGCAGTACCCATCTCGTTCGTCAGAAAATAAGTGAAGTCTAGTGGCTCTGGGATCTTGGACTAGTAGTTATGTTCTGTAATAATAATAAAAGTTCGTTTTGTATAGCTTCCTCAAAAATTACGTTGTAAGATAAACCTGTCTGCCAGCTAGCTAGCTTCGCTTTGATTACGGGTTCATAAAAGCTATAAGCTTAGTATTAATATTTTCAATCGCCTCCTTGGTCCTGTCCACAAGCTACGCGACTCTGACCACAAGTTACGGGAAAGAATTTCAGCCTGGTTGAAGAATAAATTTTTTCTCCTACCTACGCCGAAAGTTCGGTTTTCCTCCCGCTGTACAGGGAAGAAAGTCAAACTTTTCCTCCTGTTGTACAGGGAAGAAACTTTTCCTCCCTGGGTACAAGTGCGCATGCGCGTTAGTGTCTACATCTGCTCTCACGCACCTAAAATTCTCCGCCATTGTTGTGCTCGGGTAATTTGCAATATTGTGTTTACTGTAAAAATAAAATAAACAAAATGCAATAAAATTTAATAGTGAAGTATTAAATTAAAGTGTTTTTTTGAGTATGGAGGGGCTTGCCCCGCCTACCCCCTGCCAGGGCTTCGCCCCTGGACCCCGGCTCGGTATTCTACGAACTGTCGGCCTGGTAGGAGAAAAAATAATATGTGCACCGCGGGAAAAAAGTAGGACATCTTATCCCGCGTGTTTTTTTTATTATTATTTTTTACACGCGGGAGGAAATGTTCTACTTTTCTCCCTTGGTGCACAATGTACCTACTATGGTTTTCGACGTATGTAGGTACTAGTATAGTATGAGTATTTTACGGCACACATAGGTATACAGGAATGTAGAGAAGGATATCCTGGAGCCGCAACAAAAGGCACAACCAGACGATAATGTCGATTTTCGGAATCAAAACAATTTTTCCTATTAATGAATTTTCTAACACTTTTTCACAGAATTAATTATTTTATAGTATGTATATTTTTTTTATCAATTACAGATATTTCAAATACTGTGTTGGTATGAAGCTAAATAACAGACGTCCAATTATGGATTTTTTGCATAGAGTTTCAGCGCAGAGAATGTACGGTAAGATTATTAATATTAATTTTTTTTAATCTATTGCTCTTTGTTTTGTAACCATAATTATCAAATTAAAAGATATTTAAACGATTTTAGAAATGTATATAATGTTGTGGATCGAATGAAATACTACAAGAACATAAGTTGTCCTCAAATTATTTCGTTTGTGTTGTGGTAGAAGATCATGTGAAAATTTTCTTCCAATAACCTGTATTAATGGGTTTCAACTATGGATGAATGCTGTATATCGACATCTCATAATAAACATTAAAAATATTTAATTAGACATCGTATTATTTATCTATATTATTATATTGATATGTTATGTTATTAGTAGCTCTGATTACGTAAATGAGATTTTGCTTCCTAGTTACTTTAATAAAAAAAAATAACATTGTATTCGAATTTGTTTGAGACTCATAAACTCAACTGATCCTTGAATTCTTTGTAATGGTATATATATATACCTATAAAGGTATAGACTATTTCATGATGTTAGAGATCAATCATGGACCAGTCACAAATATTTGTAAGTATATAGTTATGTACGAAATAACCGATTTTTTGTGGATAGGGAATAACGGAATAGGGTGACGTCATTAAGAATAGGGCGTTCTATTTTTATCGTGAAATTATATCTTCCTTTGTTGACTATTTGTCTTAATAGTTAGATTTTTATGAGATAGTAAAATCAGATACTACGCGGTTTGTGACTTTCCCCTGACAACGTGTGCGTAGCAATACAGTCGTTAATTATTTTTTTCGTACTTAAGCTGATGGTCTAGAGAGACCATAATCAGCGTAACCTTAACTAGTAGGTGAGCTCACGGGGTTCAAACCAGACGATTTTGCTATCACGAACCCAAGCATGAGCCGTACTTCGCAGAATCTACCACCGGATCGGAAACGCGACTCACTGAGAAGATCCAGCGAGAAACTCAGTGAGCTGTGTCTGTGGGTTAATTTACTCGCCGAGCCCTTCATCGCATGTGACGGCTTCGACGAGAACAACGACCGGTGGTTGGGTTACCTAAAAGCACCGTTAGTGGATCGGGAGGATCCGAAATGACGTGTTTAGGGCGACGTCGACTGTTTACCATTTGGTCCGCAGCATCGGCTATGTAGTTTTCGGCGGCCACGATGAGAGGATTCTCATGTCGTGCCGCTTTATCGAAGTGGTCACTTTATTGTTTATAGGCTCTAGTAACTGTCATAACGTGGGTAATAAGCTAATCGTACCAATCCAAAATTGTTAGCTTAAGAAATAATAAATAATGTCAATATATCTGTAATTTTAAAACAATCTGGCAACTGGTGTTTTAGGATGTCCTATTGGGGGTATAGGCGGAGGTACTATTGGAAGAGGTTTTAAGGGCGAGTTCTGCCGTTTTCAGTTACAGCCTGGTCTATACGAGTATGTTACAGTACCGGAATGTCAGTTTATTGTGAACATTAAAAATGATAAACACGAAACTATATACCAAACGGTTCTGTCTACTTACAGGTTCGTATTGTTTTTTAAAAACGTCATTACACTGTTTTAGTGGAAATTATAATTAGTTTATATTCAGCCTATTGCCACGGCAACTAGCAGAGCACCGATACGGCCCCAACTTCCGCTTTCTTTATTACCAGGAGTGAGACTAGTGGAAAGACTTTTTAAATTATCTTGACTTTACCACAGCAATGTGCCGGATAATTTAACTACAGCAGTAGCGATGGCAAGGGCTAACCGTAAACAAGACATTCGTAGCCTAGCTTCCATTTCCAGATTACGAACAATACAATGCAACTACACCTCTTTTGTTTTTTTAACTGTACCGCGCCACTTCGTCGTATAGCCGTTTCTAATAAAGTGATGATTAATCAAACGATAACATCAAAATAATCGCGACCGAAATTTCTAGAAATGCCCGCAATGCAACACAAAAAGCGTGGGTCCCATGGTCTCGCGCTTACATAACATTGTAGTATAACTTTATTATTTACATTTTATATTAGATTCCATTTAGTATGCAACATATACAAAAATCAATAACTTTCCTCCAATTTAAGGGTAAGAATATGCACTTATTGTAAAATGTAGTTTGCGTTACTAAATCATTTCTTTTTCAGTAAGCCCAAGAATGCCCCTGTATCGTGGGAATGGAACCTAAATGGCGCCGATTGTGAATACACGGCTCTATATCCGAGAGCTTGGACAACATACGATTTATCAAAATACGGAATTAAACTCGTTTGTCGACAAATATCTCCGGTCATACCTCATAATTACGAAGTATGTAACCAAACACCATCTATGTCAATCTTAAAGTAGTCCGACAGTTTTAAAGTATTTATTTTTGAACAGTTTTTCTATTCAGGGCGTGAATACCTGCGTCTTTTTGGAAAGCAGCAATTTTAAAACGTATTTGTTAAATTTAGTACAAACCGATCGCTTCTTTCTATTAATGCGTTGATGTATTTTATAATACAAGGCTCTAGTCTTATGCCTTTTTATAAAAGAGTGCTTTTAATGAGCTGCATTGTTCAAGTTAGAACATAATTATATACTAGATGATGAACATCATGTTGTGTCTTTAAATCAGTGAAAATAGTATTATTATTCGCCAATAGATGTCGGGAAGAGTGATAAAGTTGATTATCGATAAAGTTGATTATTGAAAACACGAATAAAACAACATTTTCTGAAAATAAATCGTAGCTAAATCGATTTATCGCCCCCGAAATCCCCTTTAAACTAAATTTTATGAAAATCGTTGGAGCCGTTTCCGAGATTCAGATTATATATACATATATTAATATACAAGAATTGCACACAGCCTACTGAGTTTCTCGTCGGATCTTCTTAGTGGGTCGCGTTTCCGATCCGGTGATAGATTCTGCGAAGCACAGCTCTTGCTAGGGTTCGTGTTAGCAACGTCGTCAGGTTTGAGCCCCGTGAGCTCAGCTACTAGTTAAGGTTACGCTGAAATAGCCTCTCAAGGCTAGCTTATGTAGCCTCTCAAGGCAAGCATAGGTAGGAAAAAAAGCCCTTGTAGGCAGATGAGCACACGGCCCACATGATGGTGTGTGGTTATCGTCGCCCATTATCTTCAGCAATGCCAGGGGCAGAGCCAAGCCGCTGCCTACTGCTAAGTACTTAGAACATATCTGGAACGAATTGCAGGATAGCAGTCTACCGTGTGCGGTGTTCGCGTTCAGCGCACTGAATGTAAGCAATGAACATAGAAACGTCAGTGTCACACTCACCTGGACTGAAGTACTGAACAAAAGTAAAAACGCAGGTTCGTTTCAGTTTCAAGATGTTCTAACCGCTGATATGTCCTATCAACTACCACTTGACATTTATTTTTATTGCTTAAATGGGTGGACGAGCTCACAGCCCACCTGGTGTTAAGTGGTTACTGGAGCCCATAGACAACCACAACGTAAATGCGCCACCCACCTTGAGATATAAGTTTTAAGGTCTCAAGTATAGTTACAACGGCTGCCCCACCCTTCAAACCGAAACGCATTACTGCCTTACGGCAGAAATAGGCAGTGCGGTGGTACCTACCCGCGCGGACTCACACGAGGTCCTACCACCAGTAAAAAGTGTTCCGCCGCCATCTATTTTATTAAAACTTGCCTGTCTCTGTTTGTCTAAGGTCTATTTTTATATATCTATTTTGCTTCTCTGTAAAATTATCTACCAACTTAAGCCAAAAAGTTATTCTTTGCACTGACAAAAAAAAACTATTGTTAAAGTTGTTACCAGCAACAATACGAGATTTATTTGACGACCGCTATAATTTCAGAGGTCGGGAGCTACACCCAAACTAAAAGCTGCGGTGTATACCTTAGACAAAAAATCAGAGAGAGTCCATGTACTTTTACAATAAGTAAAAGTAATATTGAAAGCCAGAGCCTCACTGAAGATTACACTTTCTGGAACTCTGCGAAAACATCACACTACGTTTGGGAATGTATTCAGAAACATGGAAAATTATCAC
The DNA here is from genome assembly GCF_003987935.1 of Bombyx mandarina. The sequence continues at coordinate 685,939 of NW_021011541.1, forward strand.
CCGATCCTAGAACTGTTCCGACGCCAAGATGTAGTTCTGAGAAAGAAAATAAGCAAAAACAAAATAAAGTCATTTACTGTAAGTCTGTGTTTTATGAACTAATGAAATAAAATATCTCACTTTTTTATTGTAATTGTAAGTCAAGAAGCACAGCTTACTTGATGATGAGTGGTTTGCCTCTGAAGATTTTCTTCAATTTAGTTCGATTGCTCTGCTTCAGTGAGTAAAGAGCAAAGAGTTCGCTCTTCTATTAATCAATTGTTACATTAGCTACAGAAAATTTAAATTGGCCCTATGCAATTAGTAATTAGTCTTAAAAGGAAGTAAATTAAACAAAAACAAACCAACTAGGAAATAAGAACATCATTTTGTTTTTATTTTATTTCAATTCGATTAGAAACATGGAGAGCTATTGGAACGAAGTTCCTTATCGTGCGTTGTGAAAGGGGACTATACGGAAAAAATTAAGACCAAAAGTTGTAACGACACTTTTTGCTATAGTTGTAAACCGTGCGGCGTGCGCGTGTTTCTGTCTCTCTCTCTCTCTCTCTCTCTCTCATAGAAAGCAAGCCAGTTATTTTAATATTTTAATTAATTAACTATTATTAATTATTAGAGCATCGGTATCGCAGGATCCGACTGATGCATGACCACGACCACTCTGTCAAGAGTGTACGAATAGGAACAAGAATTATTAATTAATTAATTACATATATTTTATTATTATTTATAAAATAAAATTTTATTTTTTATTACTATTGCTTCACTAATTAATCGAAAGGAACTTCGTTCCATGCGGGTGTCCCTTGACACCTCTCAAGTTTTTATAATTTCACGATGAAGAGTTTTACGATCGTACCCTCAATGATGAAAGTTTTCAGGCGATTCAATAGCGCTTTCTAGTGTTTTATCTCTGGAACCGCAAAGTACGGGCTCAACCGAACTAAGTCTCGTTTGGGATATGCCCACGATAAAATACAGAAAGGACGAAAAGAAACATAAGAGGTAACAAACAACGTACAAATTTAATAGATCAATTAGTGATTCACGTAATATTTATTTAAATAGATTGCTTTTTCAACGGTATCATTTTCTTAAGTAAAATTATAGAAGCGACAGGATTTATATTAATTAATTTCTCAGTTTTACAAGACACTTGATCCGTATATACAAAAAAAATCTTATCTTCTTAATTTCCACCTAATCCCTGGTAGCGAAGATCCAGGAAGAAGCTCAGTGGGTTGTAAATCTTACACTAAACTGTTAAAGTTCAGAATCGTGTTTACAGTAAATTTCCATATACGGCGTTTTTCATTTCGTAAAACGTGCTAATGTTTAATGTAATAATGCATTTTGTACAGTCTTATTACCAAGACGCAGACTGCAGTAAACGGTTGAGTAGTAATAAAGAAATTCTCGGTTGCACAGGTTTTACACAAAATTTTACAGCAGCGATGGAAACGCTGGTTCGAACATAGCTACTTATGCTCTGAATAATTTTACGAATTGGGAGACGCAGTTGAATGTTTGGCAAGATTCGATTTTGAATAATGGGTAAGAACTTGAATAAAATTTGACAAATTAATGCAAAAAAAATCTCGAGCACGAAATCATAATTAATAGGCTGTTCGGAAAATAATTTCATTTTTACTCTACAGAGAACTTGAAAGCCAACTTCGTACTTAAGCCGCCTAATTTTATTATGTATCATTTTACATAAATATTAGGGGTTAAAGTATGAAATTGCCGATTTGTACTGAAAAATTGAAATTGTTTTTTTCTATTTACATATTTATTTAATCTACCATTATTATCTATACAATACTGTCATCTAATAGGAAGGTCATTTGTGCCTTTGCAATAGAACTCTGATGATCTAGATTCTACAGAAACATTTGGTACTGCGTCCTGGGAAGAAAACTTTTTATCACTTAGAAAATTGTCCAAATCACGAAAAAATGGTAGTACGTTAGAGCAAGGTCTGGCGAATACGGAGGGTGACGAATGACTTCTAATTGCAGTTAAACCCCTATTATAAAAAGCTTGAATGATTCTACAATCTAGTATTCAGTTGGTGTCACTTAAAATATGGAAAGTAGCATCATTTTCGGTACATTTTTCTTTTTTAGTGCCGAAAATATAAAAAATGCTATTTGAAAACTAAAACCGGTATGTATCCATAATTGATAAATATATGTATATAAAATTTCAGGAGTATACCTGATTGGTTGAAAAGTGCGTTATTCAACGAACTCTATTACGTAGCAGACGGAGGTACGATATGGCTGGACGTTCATGACGAGTATCCGGATACAGACCCTAGGTAGAATATAAATAAGCATGAAAATCAATTGTATTTCAGAAGAGTGTATTTGATTTTACAGTGTTCCATTATTTCAGGAAAGAGTTCGGTCTGTTCGGTTATTTAGAAGGCCACGAATATAGAATGTACAATTCATATGACGTCCATTTTTACGCATCTTTTGCTTTGGCACAGCTGTGGCCTAATTTACAGGTGAGGTTACAGAATGCTTAGTTGCGTGAACGATCTCATGATTCATCTTGACAACACAACATAAATGCCGTTACCCACCTTAGAACATGACGTCTTTAAACCAATTAATGACGCAAATATATTAGATTTTGCGGTTCTTATTATACAAATTTTCATTCCTTCTACTTGGAATTTCTTAAGAAAATTGGTACATGCTAACAAGTTTAAAATATCGGTACAGTTACGTCGCTTGAAATAAGTACCTGGCGGCGTAGACGACAATGATTTTCCAAACAGATAATTGGGATCTTTTTATCGTAAAGATCAAGTGTCTCAATATACTTTTAGTTTCTTCGATGTGTGCCATTTTATATTAAAAAATAAAACTTATCACAAACATTCAATTGTCGACAAATAGAATACGACACAACATGACTATCAATTTTTTTTTCAATTTTAAATGATTACTTTCTGAATGATATTATTTTGCATTGAAGACTGTTGTTTTTTTATGTACTTTAATTGAGGATTACTGCGAATCGGTTTTTTTCACGTCGAGATCAAAACGATCTCATAATCAATTAACAAACAAATAATAGATATCGAGGGGTCAAACCGCGTCGCATAAACCATGCGACGTTTGTGCAAATTTACAAGAGACCCATTTAAAGTTTAAAATTTGGGAAAAATATCATAACAAAAAACTTCTTCAGCTATTTGAATGGTGTAAACTTAATTGAAATTCAATTAAAGACATCGAATTGTTGATGGTAATACCAAATAAAACGAACCTATAATTACAAAGATAAATGTCGCGTATTAAGCGAAATGTCGCTTAAACAAAATAACCTTTTCACTCCTCAACATGAAAGCGATTTACTGTACCAGTCCTATACATATAACGTTTGCAAAATCTGAAGTAAATAAAATGCTTTGGGACTAAGAGTGTGTTTTAAGTGTAGGTCGATTATGAAACACCCTAATAACATTCGGGAGATATTAAATTTAAAATTTTGTTTTAAAGGTCGTGATACAGTATATGTTTCGTGACACTGTTGCAATGGAGACCGAGAAAAGCAGAAAATCGCTTTATGATGGAAAAATAGTGAAATATAAAACAAAAGATTCAATACCTCATGATTTAGGTGATCCAGGTAAAGTTAATGTTTAAATAATAGTTTAAATATTAACTTATGTGTGCTTAGTGCGACTTTTTTAACGCTCTCGATAGCGTCAAAGTTAACTCAACTTTGTATGGAGTTGGAACGTTTGCTTACGTTTGTCGCTAGGGACGCTGTTCCGAACTGCATACAAATTTGAGTTAACTTTTACGCTATCGAGAACGTTAAAAAGTTCGCACTAAACACACTGGACTGTCTCTAAAGAAACCTTTTGTTTTACCTTCCAGGCGATATGCCCTTTTTTCACATCAATGCTTACAATATTCACGACGTGAGTGATTGGAAAGATCTCAACTTTAAATTCATCCTTCAGGTGATACGCGACTACCATTTGATGACTTTCATGGACACGTAAGAGTTTCGTTATTATGAAGAATTATGTAATTGTACATTGTGCACCAAGGGAGAAAAGTTGGACATTTCCTCCCGCGTGTAAAATTGCGTGGCAAACACGCAGGATGAGATGTCCTACTTTGTTCCCGCGTTGCACATACTATTTTATTAACAATTTAACTGTTTTTTAATTTTAAAATAAACTACTACTAATTGAATAAGAACTGTCTGATGAACTCATCTTTGTTTAATACTTCACTATTAAATTTTATTGCCTTTTGTTTATTTTACTTTTACACTAAACACAATATTGCAAATTACCCGAGCACAACAATGACGGAGAATTTTAGGTGCGTGAGAGCAGACATAGACACTAACGCGCATGCCCACTTGTCAGTACCCAAGGAGTAAAACAAACTTTCTTCCCTGTACAGCGGGACGAAAACCGAATTTTCGGCGTCGGTAGGAGAAAAATTATTTTTACTCTAAAACTTATAAAAGATGATAGTAACTAATGTATATCATATCACAGTATCGGTATTGTAGCATAGATCACTTGAGAAGAAGACTATTCGATTGCATATATGCGTTACTCGCTTCACGTACAGGAGTGAAGAGAAAACCGGATCATCTGCCGCTGTGTGGCCGAGCAAACGTTATCTCGCCGACATGTACCCCGCCTGCGTCACTCTGCTGCGCCGCGCCGCCGCCTGGGACCGCGACGGCGACGGACTCATCGAGAACGACGGCACTCCCGACCAGACCTACGACATATGGGTGATGACGGGACCCAGGTGAGGGCCGCATCGAGTTGTACAGTATGACGTCACGCGAACCCTATTCATGCATTTAGTTTGACTGCAGCGCGTATTGCGGCGGACTTTGGGTGGCGTCTGTGAAGGCGGTGCACACGATGGCGAATATCCTCGGTCACGAGGACGACGAGCGAGAATTTGGTGAATGGCTGCAGAGAGCGCAGCGTGCCTACCAAGACAAGCTCTGGGCGGGTACACACTACCGCTTCGACACCAAGCCTTGTAACGAGAATGTAATCATGGCGGATCAGTTGGCGGGTCACTGGTACAACGTATTTCTATTAACATATCTCTTTTAATAATTTACACTTTTATTTTTAACCTAGAAAATATTCATTTCATTCAAGGTTCCTTCGTGCTTCAGGACTGAATGAGTCCGTATTTCCAGAAGAGAATGTACAAAAAGCACTGAAAACGATCTATGAGAATAATGTGTTGCATTTCAAGAATGGGACCATGGGAGCTGTCAACGGCTTTGTAAGAGAAGGCAAAGGTCATATTGAAACGCGAACTATGCACAGCGAAGAAATATGGGTCGGCACGACGTACGGTGTCTCTGCGCTAATGATTTTTGAAGGTGGGATTTTTAATTAGTAAACACCACCGCACGGGTAGGTGCCACCACCCTGCCTATTTCTGCCGTGAAGCAATAATGCGTTTCGGTTTGAAGGGTGGGGTAGCCGTTGTAACTATACTGTGACCTTAGAACTTATATCTCAAGGTGTGTGGCGCATTTACGTTGTAGATGTATATGGGCTCCAGTAACCACTTAACACCAGGTGGGCTGTGAGCTCGTCTACCCATCTAAGGAATAAATAAAAAAATCGGTTGTCTGTAAAGTCGGTTTACTGACGATAGTTGAACGTGACAACGTCATAAGAAAATACTGATGGAATGGTTTCATTTTTCAATTATCGCAATTATCGTTGCTATAAACAATTGACACACATTCACTTTTCACTGAACTTCATACTTGGCGAAAACATGTAAATGTATTATTGTATAGCAGCTGTCCACGCGGATGCATCGCTCACTCAAGTAGGAGAGAGACAAATGTCGAACGCTGCCGAACGCGGAGGCCGATAGTGCCTCTTTGTCGCTCGTTGCGCGCTCTCGCTTGCACTTCAAGCCTTAAATGGAACGCCTCAATGAGTCATGTTTTTTCGTGCGTGCAGCCGGCTCCATCGAATTATAAGACGTTGTCACGTCAAAAATAAATAATAAAAAAAACGCATCAAAAGATTGGGGCTTATTATCGAACCTCATGTCTATTTATAACTGGCATAGGTATGCATAAGGAGGCGTTCGCGACGGCGGGTGGTCTGTACCACACTCTGACGCAGATGGGTCTGTCGTTCGAGACCCCGGAGGCGCTGTACGAGAACGGCAACCACCGCTCCATCGCGTACATGCGCCCGCTGGCGGTCTGGGCGCTGCACCAGGCGCTGCTGGCGCGTCCCGTTCCGTAATCGCTGCCGAGGAAACCTATATTCATATTATTTCTTTCTTCGTTTGTGTGGATATTGACATTTCGAAAAAAAAACCACATTGTTTTATTGTTAATACTGAAGTTCATAAGCAATTAATAAAAAAAATATTAAAGAAATTTACTTGACAAACAGAGGAGATAATATATTACATTATTTTAGCGAAACTTTAACCGTTTCCGCATCGCACGCAGCGGAAGCTCTCAAAAAGGAAAAAAAACCCGATTTTGAAACATTCTTTATTGGTGCTCCGTTTGTATTGGTCTTAGCGTGATTTTATATAGCCTAAAGCCTTCCTCAATAAATGAGCTATCTATCTGAAAGAATTTTTCTAATCGGACCAGTAGTTCCTGAGATTAGCGCGTTCAAATAAACAAATAAACTTCAGCTTTATAATCTATCTATCTACCTTATATCTATATAATATATAAAAATGAATTGCTGTTCGTTAGTCTCGCTAAAACTCGAGGACCTCTTTGGCTAATTTTGGTCTTTAATTATTTCTGGAAGCCCAGAGAAGGTTTAAAAGGTAAATAAATATGAAAATGCTCGCAATTAAATAAAAATAATAATTTTTTTGAAGTTATACTTCTTCTTTAGGCGCGTTATGAAAAATTGATGAGAGTGAAATTTTACGATGCGCGCGCACCGTGACACAAAATTAACAGAATGAAGTTGCCCACTAAATCGCTCATTACAATACGACCGACGTAACTTGGCGAGTCTGAATATAGCCGCAGGTGAACTTTCCGAACCGTACCGAGAATTACCGAATTTATACAATGTCAAGAAAAGGGATGTCCAATATGCATGTTTGAGGATGTTGTTTAATCGATGTTTTTCAAATTGATTAAAATATAAATAAAAAAAAAAGAAATAAATTTAATAAAAATAAAGTATAACTTCTTACGCGCGTACACGCACCCTTTTTTTTCCTTTGATGTGTCCCCCGTCGGACGGATTCCTTTTGTTTTAAGTTTATTTTATAGAAAAGTTTAAGTCTTATATTTATCGATTGAGGCACTACGAAGTCTGCCGCGTCAGCTAGTATTAGTATAGATTTGGGTTCTTTGTAGTCTCTTGATTTATTTTTCACTGTATTGTTTTTTCATAATGGAGTTGAGTAATTGTGTCGAGCGTAAATAAAACCAGGCCTAAATAGCTAAATTTCTATTTTATTAAANCAAAAACAACAGATTTTTACATGTATTTTTATTTAATCAAATACATTAAAACCAATAACAACTGAGACTTACCTTTAATATATATGCTGGTTCAAATACTAAATAACGTTTATAAATCATAGTCGTCTTCTATTATTATCAAATAAATAAAAGAGAGCAAAGTTTCTAGCACTAAAATAATTACCACCACAGGAAGTTAATTTGAAACGCGATTTTTTATAAGTTAGCAGCTATTATCATGCATATTCAGAGTTGTTTTGTGAACTTTCAACATTCTACTATTAAACTACAAAAAAATTGAAGATTTTGCAACGAATATAAAACTTATATTGAGCGTCGAAAGATTTTCCCGGTTTTTTCCCGATTCGCCTTTCAATCCCTAATCGCCCCATTTTACCGGTACTCTATGTTATGAATTCAGTACTTTTTTTTTTTTACTTCAGCTAGGTAGTCTTAGGTGGCTATGCCAGCGTAACCGAACGAGTAGATGAGCTCACAGGGCTCTAAACTGAGGAATTCAGTGCGTCATTTGATATTATGTATGTGTCACGGAAATATTCATATACATGTGAGCGCCGTCGCGGTCGTCGCATCTCGAGTGTGACGACCGGTCTTTTGATCCGAAACTCAAACGTAAATGCGTGTCCATGTCGGAGTCCAGGGTTTCTCGGGAAGCTGAAGTCTCTCGTTCCACTATAGTCGCCATGTGGCCCCTGAAAGCGATCGGTCGATATGTTAGAAATTTAAATATTTTAAAGCAACACTTATTTTATTTTAGGACTAGTGAAACCCAGTTTTGTTTGGAGAAACATTATTGATGTCTTACGATTAAGCAATTCTCGGAACCAGAAACATGATGATATGAACATCGCCACCTAAGCCTATTATGAAACATACGGTCGATTTCACGTGTTTGATTCTTTATTATAGAATTTAATTCTTATAGAAGTAGATTGTGAACAAATTTTCGTTGCGGAATAATCGGACAAAAGAAAGCTTTATAGCTTCGACTAGACCTTGCGTTTGTTGCCATTTTGCTACGTAATCTTCTCAGCTGCATTAAAGGAAACCTTACCTTAAACCATCGGTTTTTGGGTGACCGAATGTGGTGAATTGTGGACATCCATTGAGCGGTCGCGGTGGTGGTGGGATCAGGTAGTCATCCATTCTGTTCTCGCTGTCGCAAGCTGAATGCATAGTGAGCGTACTCGATGAAATCTAAAAAAAAAACATTACTTAAGGAAACATTTCCCTGTAACCTCCCACCTCTCCCGGGCTCAGTTTCAGACGTTTGGGCGAGAATGCAAGGGAGTCTTTTATTAATAGGCTACATCATATACCTTGGGACCTTATAGCAGATAAAATAAAAATACATATTTACATTTTAATTTCTAGAAAACTAATTCAGTTTCACGTGGGAAATGATTGATGGCTCTCAATAACGTTCCCGCCACACCCTTGGCCCCTGTTAATGTATTGACAATGTACTCAGATAGCACCGCCAAGGTGAAACCAAGAAAATATATCTGACCTAAATTCTTTTAGCTACGCTGAAACAATCGATAAAACTCACGATCGATCTGGCTTTGTCGTCCATTTCAGATTGGACGCTGTTCGTTTCGGCGGCACTGCCCCCGCTAACTGTGCTCAGACGGCCCGATGAAGAAGAACCTAGAAACACGTTCGCTTATAAGCAATTGCGTTTTTATTATAACTAAGTGTCTGATGATTTTTCGATTTCAGTTCACTTACTGTCGCTCAAGCTACTGTTCGGCCTCGTATTGCCATTTCGTTTTTCAATAGTACCGGTGTTGCTCTCGTGATCTGCAAATAAACAATAAGTCTGAGGTTTCGTGGTCTAAAGGATGAGACGTCCGATGTACTCGTTTTAATGCGACTATGAATCGAACCCGCAGGCCGGTACCAATTTACCCAATAAAATACGCACTTGACTCCCACGATGACTTTCACTATGAAAGGATAGCATTGTGTAATCAAAATCAAATTCGCAGATATCTTTTTTTCGTAATTATGTACAGTGTAGATATAGTCGAGGCTCAAGGTGGGTGGAAACTTTCAAGCTGCGGTGTTTATGGGCTCCGGTAACTACTTAGCTCAGGATGGGCCGTGAGCTCTTTCAACCATCTGGTCAGTAAATTAAAAAAGTGGTATGTTTTCTCTACCCATTCGCTGGTAGCCTAAGGGGCTATTCCCGCTACACCGGGACGGGTAGGTGAGCTCACGGGCTCAACCTAAGAGAAATTGCTAACACTAGTCCTAGCAAGAGCAGTGTTTCGCAGAATCAACCACCGGATCGGAATCGCGACCCACTGAGAAGATCCGGGGAGAAACTCAGTGGGCTGTGTCTACTGTCTATGGGTTAGATCGCGCGTCGAACTCTTCAAGAGTTCGACGAGGAAGACGACCGGTGCTTGAGGGTCATAAAAGCACCTTAAATGAATCCGGTGGATCTGACTAGATATGTTTCGGGCGACGATGGCTTTGCGTTACCCCGTCGCTGTGCGATACGTAAATGAATTTCTTTCTACTGAATCTCTACGTGTATGTGTATTTTCATTAATTACTTTACTAGTACCGCGGCGGATATATTTGAGTTTGACTTACGTTTGTTCTTGTTTTTGGAGAACATTTTCTTGACTCTTTCAAAAGGCGTCGGTCTTTTCATGTTTTCTTTAATCCTGTGTTGAATTTTATCATATTCTTCCCGCATCTTGTTCAACTGTTCCTGTTTTTCTTTCAGCGATTGTTGAGTTTCGTTTCTGTTTTTCCATTCCATCACCAGTTTTTCTACTTCGGATATGGTAAAAACGTTGTTTTTGAAGTCATTTATTATTTCCGCTAATTCCTCTTGGCCGGTCAAAGGGCTGTTTTCTTTACTTGTTTTAATACTACCACTGCTCCTTATATCTTTGGTACTTAAATTTATCTGACTAATATCACTAGTTGGCGTTTCAATGTTGAATGATTTGGATTCTTCCGTGGGTGAGTACAAGAACACTTCTGGTTGTTGCGGCATGAGACGGGAACTATTCATATATAAGTTATTTGGTCTAAATTTCGGGCTTTCTACTTTGATGTTTGATGGCTGGAAGAGGTAATCGTTTTCAATAGCTTGTTGGATCCTGTCCGCTGTGTCGTCGTGACACGGCAATTCGTTTTGGTACAGTTGTTGTTCTTTGACTTTTGGAAGTTTGAACGACGCACTAGATTGCTTTTCGGATTCATCGGAGTTATCAGAAATTTCTTCTAAATTTTGCGTGCACGTTTCGCTGAAGGGATCCGGGGGAGACACTATGACATCTTGTTCAAGATCTTCGCAGATAGGCGAGTCCACAGTATCACATGTCTCAATAATTCGAAGGTCCTCTTCTTTTGATTCTAATTCTTCTGTTTTATCTTGTTTTTCGTTGTCGGACATATTTTTAAGATAATAGTACATGTTGGAGAATTCGCTTATTTTCTGAAAAGAAACAAATAATTCACTTGTATAATGTTTATTAATATAAACTATATATATTCTGATTGTAACAATACAGAAAAAAATAATTATTTTTTAAATTATAACAATAAAAATCAAATTACTCAGAGAATCAAAAGAGGATAAACTAAAAGGGACACCAAAAGAAGAAGCACAAAAAGAAATCTCTTACGCACGTTGCAATGCGCCGATAAGGATAAGAAGAAGAATGTATTATTTAGGGTTTGGATTAACGTTGTTCTAAGTTATTTACCATGTGATCCGAGAGCATATCAGCGAGGCGATAGTGTTTGAAGTCACGAGCTAAGTCGGCGGGAGTGCGATGTCGGACGTTCCGCATCGCGATGGCGGCTCCTCCCCCGGGACATTCTAGCAGCTGCCAGCAAACACGCTCCAGCCCGAAACGAGCCGCCCAATGCAGCAGAGTAGGATATTCCTCACCACCTTTATGTGATATTTTTTTTGTAAATATATGTATTATACCATATTGATATTAATTGAAGTAATTATTTTTTTCTCTATCTAAGCTGATAGCCTTGAGAGGCTATTTCAGCGTAACCTTAACTAGTAGGTGAGCTCACGGGGCTCAAACCGGAGTGATGCTAACACTGACCCTAGCGAGAGCAGTGCTTCGTAGAATCTACCACCGGATCGGAAACGCGACCCATTGAGAAGATCCGACGAGAAACTCAGTGGGCTGTGTCTATGGGTTAGTTCGCTCGTCGAGCCCTTCGTCGCAAGCGACGGGTTCGACGAGGACGGTGACCGGTGCTTGTGGTACGTAAAAGCACCGTTAATGGATCGGGAGGAATTGAAGTAAGTAGAAATATATTTCTTATGTAATTAACGCGTTATGCGCTTTACGACCGACCAATGGGCCTACCGTACTATAGTATTCGAGCCAAGCCAAAAGCAGGGACTCAGTAATATGAACTTGAGATTTTCATTCTAAATTTTATAAAATGCGATATTTTGCATGGAAGATAAAAAATAGCGACTTTACTGTTTAGTTTAGATATTTTAAAAAGCTCACGGGTGAGCACCGTGTCCTGAAGGAAAATACTCGATTTTTTATATGGCGTTCAACGTGTTAAAACTGTTTGTACGGCCTTAATTACGCTTTTTGTGGTCATACTAGTACCGACGTTTTGAATAGTTATCATGATTACGTGATTACGAAAGAACGTGCGATTAAAACGTAAAAGTAATTTTAATTATGACTACAACTCGTTAAAACTGGAAAAAAAACCACTATGTTTAATATGCTCAAAGTAAATGAAATTGAACTCACTGGAGACGTCTGCTTTTGGATTGAATTGGTCCGTCGATGAGAGAAGGTTGAAATGTGGTGGAATATTCTTTTGGAAAGCGTTGAGCATCCAGCTATCCAGTTGTTCCTTGCTCGTTGTTTTGAATCCTAACGTCTATAAAATAAATAACAATAATGTTATTTTCTTATTTGATGGAAACGTTATTTTGAATTTAACGTTCATTTGAAGAAACAGAAAATTTTGTTTTTCATTTATTAATTAAAAGACCAGGTGTTAAAATCATCGTTTTTATTTTACTTAAATATTTTACCTGGCACATGAATTCTAAGGGATGATCGGAGGCCCGTAGCAACTGATCTAGCTCCCGCAAACGACTCTCGCATTTGATCTGACGTCGTCCCAGGGACTGGCCGTTTTTACTAACTCGAACCCACACCAACATGGAGACTTCCAAACATGATTCTAATTAAACAAACAAAAATTCAATTAATTCACTTATTAACATTATTTTATCGGTACGAGTAATGTGAATTATAGCACTAAATTACGAACGGAAAAAATTCAAGATATTGCTTGCAATATTTTTTTACCTGGAATATCAAACTGCAAAGTATACGGGTTTCTTTTCTTGAAGGTCGGTATTTGTATGACCTCTCCTTTCTTATCGACCATTATCTTGATGCTGTCTTCTTCTCGAATAGGATCGTTAAGGAGCGCTATCACGCGACTCTGTCCCTGTGAACGAAGATAAATGACTTTTCGAGATGGATTCGGTACGCCTTTTACTTTGAAGAGACATTTTAGGAACTTTTTAGATTTACGTTGAAAGTTCACGAGTTCGACACGGATTACTGAAATATAATTATAAGTAAGATTCAAGATGCTAATTTTAACATTAGAAAAGTATAATATATTTCTTTGAGCTTATTGTGACTTTCACACATTTCTTAATATCATTTAGGTATCAAATTTTGCCAAGCCACATGACCTTCGATCTAAACGCAAAACTTCCATACAAAAAAAAACTATATTCTATTTCTGCTCTGACAGTTATTTACATTCGCTTTCTGCAAGTTAGACACTTACTATTTTGACTTTTTTTGGTACAATGGAGAAGCTTGTTCTATCTGTAGCTGTATCTTTGCAGTCTTTAGTTCGTAAAATTCCAACGGCCGCCGTCAGAAAGGTGTCAACAAATGACGTGTCTTTCTCGCGTACCGACATCATATGCCATTGGTCTATTGTTGGATATTCTGAAATAGGAAATTGTTTCAACTATATTGTTTTAAATTCGTGTATTCAATGACTTTTTTATTTTTATTGTTGATTGTTTTTTGTAAGTTTTTATATGCAGCTTTTTCTTTTTTTTGTTTTCTTTGTCTTAGTTTTAATGTTAGTTAACGATATTTCTATTTTAAGCATAAACGCTCTAAAGCAAGATATGTTCACACCCAATAGGGTGAATTCTATCAAGTATTATTTTATGTAAATAAGTTCAATGTTTATGTGTGCAGATTTTATCCAGTTGTGTGAACCTAATAGGCACGCGTATGTAGTGGCTAATGTACCTAATCAGATATTAAAAACTTTACGATTCTCACCTTCACAATTTTCAGCTATAATATGACCTTTTTCAACTCCGAGGAGCATGACTAAAATTTTATCAGTTTTAAAGACATTTTCGGCGTTCAGATCTTTTTTCAAATCAGTCATTTTGGTTGCTAAATTCGGACACAGGATTACGATTTGCAGTTGCGCTTTTGACAGTTTATCGACTTTCTCCTGCGAATCGGAAGACAACAGTTCCTCTGCAGTCACTGGTGTCACCCTGTTAAAAAAATAATTAATAAAAAACACAATTAATACAATACAATTCCGGTTTTTGAATGATTTTGCATTGCGATTTTGAATCTAAAAATGACATATTAAAGATTATTATTATTATTCACCTATAATGGTGTCTGGCTCTTTGTGACATAATTTTGTCGAAGCTGGCAACCAAGTAATCTGACCAAAGAGCGCTCTCCGGAGACCCCGAGCTCCAAAGTATCGCTATATCTTCCATTTCTGTAACAACAACGAAATTATATTCTTATGATGCTTTGTGTCTAAATTCGTGTAAAGTAACGTAAGTATGAAACTAAATATCGCCAAGTATCAGACCGATACATATAGGACCTCAATAGTGGGATAACTTTATAGTACATACCTAATATCCAAATAATCTTTATACTTTATACCTTTATATTTTATCGGCTTATTGTTCAGAAGTGAATCAGTGCCGTTGAACGTAACACAAAAAACGTTACAAATCATATAATTCATCAAATCACGAATTATTTTCTAGTAAAATAAAAATATTTTTACACTGATTATATCAACTTTAATAAATATGTATTTGAAACTACACTGATATCATATAGCATTCTAAAGCGAAACAGTCTTCGCATTAAATAAATCGGGTAAAATTCCATGGAAGAAGCAATTCTGTTAAATTCATGCTTTCACACAAACAATGGAATTCCTAATTAATTAAAAGAAGTGCTCGGTTTGCACCGACCACCACAATTTGATCACATAGTGCACGGTGCTCTTAAATGTCAAACGGAAGCCACGAGTGGACACACGTTAATTGAGTCAGGAAATTCAATTAACTCTTCGTCGCTCGCTTCGGAAATTCCCATTTTGCTAACGAACACAAGAGAACAATTTAATTGATGCCTCAGTGAGCTTTTAACATTGTTGTCAAGCGTTGTCATGATTATTGTTCCATATGAATAACTCAGTTAAAAATATATATAAGAAAAAAAGGAAACCAAATTAAGTAGAATATTATTCATTACCCCAGTTATCAATTAGCGAAATAAGTAGAAAAGAGAACACAGTTGAATTATTATGCAAATTTAAACGTTAAATATACTTCTAATATTCTATAACATCTATCTATATGTATAAAAATGAATTGCTGTTCGTTAGTCTCGCTAAAACTCGAGAACGGCTGGACAGATTTGGCTAATTTTGGTCTTAAATTATTTGTGGAAGTCTAAAAGGGAAAATGCTCGGAATTAAATAAAAATAACAATTTTATTTTCACTTTGTTGTGTCCCCCGTCGGACGGATTCCTTTTGTTTGTTTTAAGTTTATTTTATACAAAAGTTTAGGTATTTTATTTATCGATTGAAGCACTAGAAAGTCTGTTGGGTCAGCTAGTTATTATAAAAATATTTCTTATAGACTATTTGATTTTATCCGACCTGATACTCTTTCGAACGGGGGTGTCGTGGCAAGTTATTTATACCTTTAACGTGTACTGTTTGATTGTTTGAATATCTAGTAATAGAAATCATTAAAACATTATTTTGTTAAAATTTTCTACGCTTCTTGCTTAAAGTTTATCTTAAAGTATGCAATATTTCTTCTGTTACGTTAATTGTATCGTTCTACATTTGAATACTGAAATTGTTTGTAATCGTCGATCTCAAAGGCGGTCGGTCAGAGCGATCAAATTTAATACCTTCGACTGAGAGGAAGTGTTGTCAAGGGATAATCAAGACATGAAAGATGTCGTTCACTTGATATCGAACGAGGGTCATTGCCTGGATCGAAGTTCACGAAGGCCCGTCGTAAAGCTTTGTACGCATGCCGCTCGATTTATTTATGTAAACACCGTGTGCATACAGCTGTTAATATTAACGATAAAAATCTAATCTAACACGTGCTTTATAAATGAAAAACCATTAAAGAATATATATGTATATCGGTGGAGCGTTAACCGTACTGGCATGCTCGTTCTATTTACGCTGTGGTAACTAAATGGGTAGGTACTTGAAATCAATTAACTTTGACCAATGATTAATTACTGCAGTACACTCAAAGACTAACGCTATACGTATTTTGATTACGCAGTCATTTCAAGTGCTTATTTTTTTAATTCTAAACTTAGGCATTAAATTATACAGCCGTATTCTGAAAGGAATACTGTCAGCATAAATAATAACGACAAAAACAACATGCTAATAAAAGTAAAACGTTGTTCCAGAGACATACTTATTTCTTTTCTATTATATGCACGAATGAAAACATACGACGGCTGTTAAAATTTTTATAGCAACAGTGCCGTGCATACGCAACGGCTGCTTACAAAATATGCTATGCACCGCGCGCTCGCCGGAAACTCATACGGTTTATACTTACCCACCTCTGCCGCCAAATGAAGGCCCGACTAAATGTAATATCCGTTTCCTAAATAGACAAACGTCTATCAGCGTCGCCCGGAATAACTTAGCCGATTATATGCAGCGCCCAATACGAGGGATGAATATGACACTACAATTACATGTGGTTACTGATGCGTGTATACAATCCATTAGGGCAGTTATTTCAGAAAAAAAAAATTTTTTTCGCTGTCCTTTCTTTGGTAATTACTGTAACATACACATCCGCTTAAACTATGTACATTTAATAATACGTACATAAATATAAGCACAAAATAATTAGTGTATTAGTATTCTAGTATCGATCCGAACTGCGGTAGACCCTCAACACATTTACCTATTTAAAAGACATCAATTTTATTTTATTCCGTGACCAGGGAAATAAAACCATATAAAAGGGTATTTAAAGTAAATTACCTGTTTTGCATTAAGTAAGATAACGTCCATACATTTTAATTCTCTGTCCTCTTTGATCGGCCCCCAGTGTACACAGGCACGTACAGAAACATTCTTTATTTTTGGAATGGATGGTCTTTGTAACAAAGGGCGGAAACTGCATCCGAATTTTTTCAAGAGCTGCATTTTAAGGAATTTATTTCGAAGTTTAAATGTAAAGAAATCCGTTGGGTTTAGTAAAATCACTATTTCTTCGTAACAAAAAAAATTTAAATCTAGACAGACTTGCCAGTGCATATGTGTAACTTTTTCTTTCGACCGATGTACGATTTTATGCTCCACCGGGTGTAGGTGGTTGTGGGAGCCCATGGACATCACGATCTGGCTGCCGGAGCTATCTTGAGGTATGAGATTGAAGTGTGATAACCATTGCCCAAATCAGTCCTAGGTTTTCAAATCGAAACGCATGACTGTTACGTGACAGAAATAGGGGAAAATGGCGGGTACGGGCTCATACTACTCCTCGGGACTAATCGGGATTCCAAATACCTATATATTTTTACATAGCTGAAGAAATTTCTGTTGCCTCAGTAAAAAACCAGGCAAATTTAAAATTACGAAACATCAATATACCATTATTTCAAAATATGAATTACGTCTCCAAGTTTTTTTGGTTTCATTAACGTTTCAAATGTATTTTATTATAATAGGTATTTCTACATGCACGTGTTAATTCAATTCTCGTATAAATTATATAAACTATATTATATATTATAAACTATATAAATTATATTATAAATTATATAAACTCTGACTAGTTTTTAAATAATGCAAAATGATGCATTGTGCTTATCTGTATCATTCGTGCTCACTGACCGCTTTCAGTTGAACGGCCTCCGTCTTTGATGTTCTGAATGATACTAAATCATCATGTTACATAGTAGACGATGTAGTTTTTACCTTATACAAAATATTTAACGATTTTAAATATTCGTAGGTATAATCCCGCGTTTATTACTTTTTATTCTAATATTCCCTCCTGTTGATATAGAAACGTAATTATTTTTTTTAATTATTAGCCGCCTTACTGAAATATTTTTTTATGAATAACTAGCGACCCGCCCTCGCTTCGCTTCGGA
This sequence comes from Bombyx mandarina, assembly GCF_003987935.1. The sequence goes on from NW_021011541.1 coordinate 703,952, forward strand.
AACTGTAATTTATTATTGATTTCTCCACTGTTTAATGGATGTTATTATACATATAAACCTTCCTCTTCAATCACTCTATCTATTAAAAAAAACGCATCAAAATCCGTTGCGTAGCTTTAAATGAAGAGATTGTGTAACCTCTTCGAACTTCCACCACAGACCACTAAAACTGTAAAGTAATTTAAGAAAACCTTGGAAGTAAAGTAATGAAAATTAAAAAACACGAGATTAAGCCGCAAAAGTTTTAATAATTATGTCTACGAAACGCGAAAACTGAAGAAAATACTAAAAATAGTGTTTCAAAATAACACCACATTTGTCTAGACGGGCTTAAGAGCTCACTCCCACTTGCACTAAGTGGACATCTGAATACTACTACTACTACATTACGCACGCATAATTATTTTTTGATAGCCTTTTATATTAGTCATGTATAACAAAGTCAAGAAAAAATGCTAATCATAATTTTTCAAAGGTATAAAAAAAAGCTTTTCAAGTTAATTGAAAGGTTTTTCAAATTATTGCTATTAAACGGAAACATCAATAAGATTATATTTCGATTCGGGCGAAATGAGAACATTTCTCAAAAACATATAAAGCAAATGATTCCCTGAATTAATAGGGAACGCGGCATGTTTGAGTTTTCGTGTAAACACGATAAATTGAACGAAGGAAATTACTGAAAAGTTTTCGGATTTACCAATTATATTTAGTTAAGTTTTCCTTCTGAGAAACTTCGCATAGACGCTCTCTTTACTTCCAATAATTAAACCAATAAATTACATAGAATTATACGGAAAACAGAGAGGTTCCATGAAGTTTCTCTTATTACACAACCAATGGATCAAAACGTGGATAGTGAAACGTTTACTAATATAAATATAAATCTCATTCTAACCTTTTGAGTACACACTAAATGAGCACAAGATAAAGCCGATAACTACTTAGATTAACAGATTATATAGAGAGACTATTAGCATTTAGACTGATATTCGTTAATGAAGCTCATTTAATTCGTTAATTTATTCTTTTTTTGTACATACTCTTATACTAATTTCTTATTATTGATGTACATATTGTGGCAAATTAGACCAAAGCCCACTTAGGGTTATGTGGTAGCCGAGACGTTACAACTGTCGTAACAATAGCTATTTTGCTTACAAAATATTATAGAATCATTATTTAACTTTATTTATTTATTTTAATATTACAATAAGATCTGCGGGTCGAGCGGACGGACAGTCGTTGAAAGTTTTAAGACGACAACAACACTTTTTTTTGCCTATCTATGCTGATAGCCTTGAAAGGCTTATATCGGCTTCGCCCTAACGTGTAGGTGAGCTCACGGGGCTCAAACCGAAGTGTTGCTAACACTGGCCCTAGCGAGAGCAGTGCTTCGTAGAATCTACCACCGGATTGGCTACTCAACCCACTGAGAAGATCCGGCGAGAAACTCAGTGGGCAGTGTCTATGGGTTAATTCGCTCGTGAACCCTTCGTCGCAAGCGACGGGTTCGACGATGACGGTGACCGGTTCTTGTGGTACCTAAAAGTACCGTTAATGTATCTGAAGGATCCTTAATGACGTGTTTTGGGCACAACAACACGACAGCTGCTATCAAGTACAGCGCAATTCCCATTTTTTCTTCGACTTAATCAATCAAAACTGTAACGACTTTTCAAGTTTTTAATATATCCAATAATGCCAATTATATAATTTCATTCAAAATCGCAAACAAATCGCAATGAAAACACTTCAAACATGGCTAATGCTTAGTAAAATCTGGCGTCTCCCAGACCGGGGTGATTCATTGTGATTCAAAACCTTTTTCTCGGTCGTGTGTCGGCTTGAAGGAGGTAAATCATACATTTCTGTCTAATTATATCGTAATTGTGTTCATTTTTAAATATTTGAGTCATACTGTTTTACCCATTGATTCGGTTTCACAAAATAGGGTACACAAGAGAAATATCCGCAGAACGTTAGAAGGAGCATACTATTTGTAACATTTAAGCACTGTTTTTTTTAAGCGCTGGCTTTCACATAATGTATTTTATAACTATAGCGTAATTTCAAGCGATATCATAAGTATGAGAGCCTCAAAACACAGCCCTATTTAATCAAAGAGTAAATCATTGTCGTAGAGTGAGATGTTAACAAAGGTTTCATGACGAGTTTATCAATACAATATTTGCCTTGAATGCGGTCACACGCGATAACAAGTCGATGTCCCTTGTCTCAAGTCTGAGGACATTGTATTTATTATCTGTTTTAATCACTAACAACAGTGATGAAAACTTTTCCTTCAATAACATACATTCTATTTCTCGTAACGAAAAAAAGAAAGAACTAAACAAGAAATGCTTATAAAATGTGTTGGTTTTTTTCTCAATGTATAGAATGTTTTAATCAATATATTTTGTCAAGTTTAAATAATACTTTAAATTTCTTAATGAAGTCTATTTAAATTCGATTTATGAGTATGACTATTTAAAATCCGAAAAAATATGTAATTACTAAATAATTAAAGATTTTTTTTTAAATAATTGTATATTTACAAACTTGTAGATAACAATTCATTTATACACTGTAAATAATTGAAATTTTACATTATTGTAAAAATCGTGGGAGCGTTTGTGCAAAGAATAAAGAACTTAACATATACAGGATGATCAAACATTAGCATTTTCAAAACGAATACATTACGGGGTCCGCTTCGATGCATGTAAATTACAATATGTTTATTCAGCCATAGTTGACGCCATGCATAGGTAATGTGCACGGTTATACCAGCATGGAAACAAACATATCCATAGAGTAAGCATCTAACTTCAAGGGCGTAAAGCTCAATTTCTATTGACGGCTATTTTAACAACGGTAAACCTAATTTGGTGTTGACATACGGTGTTCCTCTGACATTGATTTTGGCTTGGGCCCTGACATTTTGGAATAACAAATCGTGACGTCAAAGGGTCGGGTAGGTAATGAAGGTTATTAAAGACGTCAATAAGAAGTGCATTATGCGAATAAGGTACACAAAACATTTTATATTAGAATTTAATATTAATTTAATTTGCACGGTTCCAAAATAAAAGTAATTTTAATTATATATTTATGGTAATTATAAATATATTAAGTAAAAAATATTATATGGTTATTTTACTAAGATTAGCTAGAAGATTTTAGAAAAATTAGCTTGGACGCACCAATGAAAATAACAACTTCTAAATATGTATCTACAAATACCAAAAACATTTATTGAATAACATAATAGTTTTGAAATATATAGAAAAAATATGTTTGGTTTGGTTTGTTTAAATGATATACGAAAATAATATACCCGACTTTTACTGTATAAAACAAATAGCAAAAAAACTAAACAACAACGACTTAATCGTATCGTGAACAAATTTTGAATAATTTAGAAGAAGAAAAAAAAACAAAGACTTACTTTTATCGACCATTGTCTCACAGATCTTTTCCTCCATGACAATATACAAAGTAACGGAGAAGGAAGTCGTTGTTCAACACGTTTTCAAGCTAAGCGCCTGTCATTGCACTGACTGAACTGCAGGCGAATACTAGAAAGCGCACGAATTAAAACAAGAGCCCTCAGAAGTGTGACAGGGAGAAGTGTCGGTTTGCGATGATGTGCAGCGCGACGATAGCCGACGCGCCGGGCGACTGCGCGATGGCGTCACGCGGCGGCGCACACGCACGCGCTACGCATACTAAAACCCCCACGACAATCATAATCGCAACTATGTAGCTCGCAATGACCATCCCTTGGCCAAATATTATTAAAAAAAAAGGGCCCGTGTCAATATTCCCGAAACGTTATCGACGGCCAAACATTATTGATGGATAAAAACCTTCGATCAACAAATAAAAAATAATATCGTATTTGTCATGTGCTTCGCTAATATCCAAATAATCGTTACGGTCCATGAATAGTAAATTCAACTTTTGGTTTTGTACACAATAAACAACTGGCAACCGTTTACTATACATCATTATGGGCCATAAACATATTTGTTCATTTGGATATGGAAAAAAAAATTTGGAGCGAAAGAAAATGATTTTTTTTTTACCAGCCAGTGCCGTGATATCTTAATAGATCCATTATTCGAGATAACAAGGGTGTGTTAGGTAATTAATCGAGTAATAATCAAAGGAGCCGCTCATTTAATAGGCTTTACGCTCTGTAAGCAAGAGTTTGAACTATGCATGTATGTACCTACATGTTTATCAGTTAATGTCTAAGGGCAGCTCGGGTGCATCGTTCCCTATTTATCTGTTCCCGTCGCGATTGACTTGTTTACGATCATTTATCACTCATTTATTATCATAGCTTCGTTTCTACGTAAACAATTAATGTTACTTATTAATAGGTTAAATTGCAAAGATTTCCTTTAGTATGAACTCTATATATTATTATTCACAAGACATTTCTCCATAAAACGTATGTGATTTCCTATCTGCTTGGTTTTCGTTAACAGTTTTTTTGTTGTTTCACCCAAGCAAACAAATCGGGGTGTTTCGATTTATTTATGTCACTTTTTATGGTCTAAATTTCATCCAAAGTTTCCTTCACACGTCCTATATCGTTCCGATTATGTTTTTAAGTGTCGAAGAATAGATAAGCTTCATTTATTTATTTATAAACAATCGCTTATCTCGTCGTTGTAACATAATAATAAGCTAATGGCATTTGAGAAACCTTTTCGTTGCTTATAGGCAAATTATAATTAGATTAGATATTGTTTACGTTTTGATCTAATGGCGTCCGTTGTGTTCTTTTTTGATTTTTCAAAAATAAAAGTTGGAGGAGGATTCCTAAGTCAAGGTGAAAACAGTGCCAAACCTCTGACACTTTTGAAGAAGTTTTCAAGAAGATAGTTTCCCAAGTGGTTCACTTAATTGATAGAGTTTCAAAGAGGTTTTTGAATGTTAAAACTACGGAAATCTAAAAATGATTGATTAAATCTGACGTGACTTACCTTTGAATGAAAAGTTTCTCGGCCTCCTTCTTCTAACAGAATCGTCGTCTTTCTGATTAAAACGCGGCGGCGGCATCCGTGGCACTTCACTAGGAACAGAAGTCACTTCTCCTGTACCAGCCGCGTCGGTGGCTAGGTAGCCCCCTACGGAATGTCTTCTTTTCCCTTGTAAAGGAATTGTGTAAAACACTTCTTCGCGTTCGTGCATTCCTTCATGTGTAGCAACTGACGTGCTTATCTTACCCTTTCTGTAATAAATGAAAGAAAAAAAAACGTAAACTATAATAAATAATCTAATGAACTTCCATTTTAGTTCTTTTTAACCTATACTGTCATGGGAATAAACAATCATTAATACAGGGGTACCTATTATGCAAAAGTGGATCCGCGTACTCAGTTTTAGAGCAATATATGCAGTTTACAAACTTAAACATTCGAACTTCGTACTCATTAAAATAAGAAAAAACGAGATCTCTGGACCGGGATGGCAATAGTCGTCCACTAGAGTAAAACATAATGAACGATGTAGCGATATCAAGAACTTAATAAAAAAGGGTGCGTGTACTTATTTATGTACGCGCGTAAGAAGTTATACTTTATTTTTATTAAATTTATTTCTTTTTTTTTAAATATTAAATAATTAATAATAAATATTTAACGTTAATAATTTAATAATATTTAGTATGAATTATATTTAATAATAATTTTGTCATTTATATTACTAAAAAAAATATGCTAATAACACTTTTTTTTACGAGTGTACATGCGCGAAAGTTCACCTGCGGCTATATTCAGATTCGCCAAGTTACGTCGGTCGTATTTAATGAGCGATTTAGTGGGCAACTTCATTTCTGTTAATTTTGTGTCACGGTGCGCGCGCATCGTAAAATTTCACTCTCATAAATTTTTCATAACGCGCCTAAAGAAGTATAACTTCAAAAAGGCATGGCAAAAATCTGTACCAATTTCTTGTCATGATATTTAATTTCTGAACAACAATATTTGTACCAGCACGCGGCATCGCGGCTTTGTTCTAACAAGCAATGACATCCGCTCGGTAGGTAATCGAAAGATTAAGACGCCCAGTGTATCAAGCGATGCGAGTATGTATGTATATCGGTATTGAAATCCTCCAGGCAGGTACTGTTTCTTAGTGCGTACTTACGCAATTGACATGTCCACGCAAGATTTCCACGATTTAGGAATAGTCTCGTCTAATAAAATCCAATACATATTATTATTTCAAAATTTACATGATTACTTGTGGCGGGGGCGTATTGTAGGACAGCGTGTGTAGGTAACCACAATCCTGGCTAATTCTGCCGCGATCCCATGTCGCAAACTGGCTAGTTCCGGTGAATACCAGGTAGATAGTACACGATAGTAGATAGTCCTTACACGACGGTGATCACTCACTATCAGATGAGCATACGGTCATCTACATACAGTGCGAATGAAAAAAAACCGAGATGAACCGGGAGCTAGTTCACCGACCTTTGCAATGAAAATAAAAATAACAACTTGTACCTTTAGATCTGCATTCTCTTTGAAATAAATTTACTGACCTATATTTTGAGATTTGTCAGTTGCTTTTAAATAATTTTGGGGATTTCAGCTACGTTAATAAAAAACCCTCGAAAATAGTGCCACTTCAGGCGCACCATCAACTAATATGATATGGGATTTAAAACTTAATTTCAGAGACATCGGATTCGATATTCAAATTTCTAGAGATGACCGTCTTCGATAGTAGTAAAGCATCAATAACATCATCACTAGATGATCACTACATAGTATAAAACAAAGTCGCTTTCTCTGTCCCTATATCTGTCTGTCCCTATGTATGCTTAAATCTTTAAAACTACGCAACGGATTTTGATGCGGTTTTTTTTAATAGATAGTGTGATTCAAGAGGAAGGTTTATATGTATAATATCATCCATTAAACAGTGGAGAAATACTGTTATTTTTGAGGTTTCTAATGTGATGTCGTAAATAACCAATAATAAAATTTCATGTTTCCGAAGCGAAGCGAGGGCGGGTCGCTAGTAGATTATAAACAAACTCACTTCATTCTCGGCGCAGTAAACGTGTGTCTCATATCACCAGGGGCACAGTCTCCTGGTCGCGGTTGGCCTTTTAAGAAAGCTTCTGCTTGTTCAGGCTCTCTTGCTGACAACGATCGCAGCAGTGCTCTGAATTCCTTACGTCTCGGACTCTCTGGTTCTCTGCGGCGCGGCGATCCCAATGGACGTGCGTTTTCTGGCCAAACCCGGCTTGGGGCCGACCTGGAGCACTGCTCCGACGACGATCCATGTGATTCGGCGCTGTCAGGAATGTCCTGATTCGGCAGCGCAAAGTATGAAGGGTTATCTGTAACAATCAATAAATAGTAAATGTTTCTTAGTTGTATACTTCGAATATGCAACGTCTTAATTATAACAATGTACCGATAGCCATAGTGTTTGTTTGATTCGTGTCGTAGAACTGGCCTGCGCGGTGTACGGTACCGTCGTGCTCCACGGGAATTATTCAATAACTGCTACAAGCGGCTCTCTGTTACGTCTGCGGGCCAGAGTACCGACCTATTTTACGAAGCCGGAAAGTGCGAATTGAAGGCAATCTTCTCCTATTGTCTACCCCACAGATATCTTTAGAGGAACGTTAAACACTTTAGAACGGTACTTCGCGTATGGTGATAAATATTGATATCTAGTCTGTAAATATTAATAATTATTGAATATAGGTTTAATATATTAATGAATTATTATTGAATACTAGCTGACCCGGCAGACTTCGTAATGCCTCAATCGATAAATAAAAGACCTAAGCTTTTGTATGAAATAAACTTAAAACAAACAAAAGGAATCCGTCCGACGAGGGACACATCAAAGGAAAAATAAAATTGCTATTTTTATTTAATTCCGAGCATTTTCATATTTATCTACCTTTTAAACCTTTTCTAAACTTCCACAAATAATTCAAGACCAAAATTAGCGAAATCGGTCCAGCCGTTCTCGAGTTTTAGCGAGACTAACGAACAGCAATTCATTTTTATATATATAGATAGATAGATAGATATTGATAATTATTGAATAGATTTGTATACGTACGTTGAATACATACGTAACTATTTTGTTAGAATATGTCTCTAACACAATCAATATTTTACATGAACACGTCAAACAGTTCAATAGAAATAATTCATGGTTTCTAAATTAAAGCGTGCTCTTTAATGAGTATAATTAATTATCTGAATAATGATTAAATATTCGAAAAAGTTACAAAAATGTAAGACCGAATACAAGAACAACTAATACACATACATAGAGGGTTTATTTATTTTTATTAACGGGAGCTCTGTTCTGGAAATTTATCTTCGTTATGAAAGAAATCTCTTAAGTGGATTTTTTGTGGTTCCAACTCCGAGCCCGCATGTGCGGAGTATTATATTCGGTTCATTTCAGGGGTTCGGCAGGATAATGGAGTCACCATGGGAACATATGGTAGAACATAAAAACAACTAAAGAACAACAATTGCCTGTCCACTTTATCACCACTATGGCGAATAACGATCTATTCTATTTATAAATACTTTACATTTGTAATTCTCTTCGTTGTACTTGTAATGATCTCTTTATTTGTATTATTAACGTCCATGACCGGAACCCACGTATATTAGAACGTAACGTCACTCAATGAGGCATGAGGTCGAAGATGTTTATAGCATTGGCATTATCCGGCGTATTTATAATTGGTAAATAGAGGACTGAGGATAATTTAAACTAGGCAAGATGTTCATAGCAACCCACGTGGGTTTAAAGGACGCCCGCTACGATTTATAGCGGCAACGATTACAATATTAGTTAAATATATCAAAGATTTGATAAAGATGCAGTTGGAAAATTGTGTAACTGAAACAGGCACATATAAGAGTTGATAGTTATTATTTGTACAGGTTTTGTTTAAACGATGCTAGTTTAAAAAAATAATTAAGAAAACAGAATAACTGCGTTCTCGATAAACATTGGTTTGATTAATGATTCAAGCATGATTCTTAGAATACGCGAAAATGATTCCGTTCAGCACGTTTTTAGAATTAGTAGGAATGACTAATTTTTTTTTTTTTGTATTCTTCGAGCTATTTTGCGCGCTTCGACTGATAGAGCAAGACTATTATTAAGCTTCTTTATACCGTAGTACTGAAAAGTGTTCCCATAAATATAACTTTACTGTAAATATGATTTTCATTTTATATAGTTAGTGCAATACTGAATTTTGTTTGTTATTATGATTATTTTGTAAATCTGTAATATGTTTATCGTAAAAAGGCTTTCTTTGTAACAAACATCGTCGTGTCCACAGATTAAATATTGTGTGCGTAGCCCGTCCTGAAAGTTTTGATCAAAGCTCCTTACCGAAACATTTCTTGTTTGCCAAACTAATGAGCCGTTGTTAATTACAAATTCGTTAAAAACAGAATTCAATCGAATTACAGAGGAAAACCAATATAATTTTTGTAATATGAAAGAAAATTACAAAAGTTTTGAACGCGAACGAAGCCCGTGACGGCGCGGCGGTTGTAGCTCGTGAACTTTTACAATCTGTTGACACAACAACATTAATATGTATTGGGAACTCACTGGTCGCACGCAGGCAGTATTCGAATTGGGGACCCATGGTGCAAGCACTCTATACGTTCACTAAACACAACACATCCCGTCGGAGGCGCGGCGGTGTCTGCGCTTGTGGCCTATCTCTGGCGGGACGCAAGCGCACCTGCGCGATCCGACGCTTTTAGGCGCACACGTGCGGCCCTTTCTCGAGGAAGCAGAGTTTTCTCAGCACGCGCCCGCAGGAAACACCCCGCTTCAGCTTCCAAATCCAAACGCGATGTCTACACAAATCTGTTTGGAAACGTCGGACACCGCTCGTTTGTACGTTTATTTTTCATTCGACTAGACGAGAGCAATCTGTTATGCTTCTGGTTATGCTACGAAAGCGTTCCATTAATTCGGGAGAGCTCTAAATATTCGTTTCCATCAAATTCAAACATTCGAACATTGCTTCAGAGTGGTTCTTAAATTGCGTTTTCATATCGAAGGGCCGCAATGTTTATATTCCGTATTTTTTTTAAGTAAACATGTGAGTTCAAAACAGCGTGCATGGAAAATTCCACAATAAAAACGAAAGTTGAAACCGAGCAGTCCAAATCGGGAACCCTAGTCTCAGGTTTAATTAAAGGTTTTACGACCAGGTCGGTAGCACCCGCTAGGCGTTTTTGTTTGTAAATTAACTCTGTACAATGTTGACGCTCATTCATAACAGCTCGGTCCGGTCCAGCGAGGGTACCCTGTGGAACACCATGCGACGGAGCGCGTTATAAATGAATGGCATCGTCTAAATATAGCTGTCTCTACTTCCTTCTACGCAGCTAATAGTAAACAGGAACAATCTTTGAAATTAATAAAGCCGAAAACTACTTTGTTTTTTAATTATTTCCATAATCTATTTTGATTACACGAAATCTTGTTGCGATACGCATATATTTACTAACGTGTGTTCGTTTGCATATAAATATGTTAGTTTATCCAGAATTAAAAGATGTATACGACAGAATAAAATGAAAAGATGCAATCTTTAAAAAAAACTATGCATTTACAAATCATCTTTACAATGTGATATTTAACTACATTGTATGATGAATTGAAGGGCATATTTTTTAACAATCAATTGCATTCATCCATAAAAATGTTTTTACAAGTTACTACAGTGTCAATCCCTCACTGCATCCACCCGAAATATGAGAACTTTGACGTAGGCTATTATTCTGAAATCGCGATATTTCAGTGCGACAAAAAGTCGAATGACATCGTGAGCTTCTTGATCATACAACTAGTTTTGTTGTCCAGTCCAATAAGACCAATTACCGAAATTAATTGTTAATTATAAGCAAAGAATTACACAATTAAATTTCATATAAACATTGATGAAATCAAGTTTTAAACATACATATAGCAACCGTACAATCCCGTGAGCTTAAAGATCTTAAAAGTACTTTGGTAATGTTGTAGCATTCGGGCATATACTCCAAAAAAAGAAGACTAACTTTTTCCAACGACAGGAATAGAAGCCGAAGCCATTTTGCTTAGCAGTAGCAGAGCAGATAGATTATAGCAGTTAGATTATCCTAATTTTAGGTACGTATTGAATGCATTTTTCTTATTAAATGGCGTTTATCTTAAATTCAAAAGGCGTTGATAAAATTAATGACTAATAAAGGAACTATTTGACGAGAAATTATAAAGATTAAACAAATATCATACAAGCACAAACGATTTCAATTTCATTTTATAATGTGTAAAATTTTGTCGACGGTTTCAAAAATTGCGTCTCTGTTTTGTTGAAACAAAAAAAATACACCAGATGTTGGAGAGACCGTGTTTACTTGCATCTGCTCCAAAACAAAGCTTACTTTACGATTTACACCATCAAACGTTTTAAAATACTGAACCCGCTGGCGGTCCTGTCGGTACAATTTCATTATCATGCCACTGTTATTACTAATGTTAAACAATGTTCACTTGAATTAAATTAAGAACATAAGATTTCTCTGATTAAAATTAACGAATCTATATATATAAAAATGAATTGCTATTCGTTAGTCTGGCCAAAAGTCGAGAACGGCTGGACCGATTTGATTAATTTTGTGGAAGTCCACGGAAGGTTTAAAAGGTAGATAAATATGAAAATGCTCGGAATGAAATAAAAATAATAATTCTGTTTTCCCTTTGATGTGTCCCCCGTCGGACGGATTCTTTTTGTTTGTTTTAAGTTTATTCTAGACAAAAGTTTAGGTCTTTTATTTATCGATTAAGGCACTACGAAGTCTGCCGGGTCAGCTAGTAATTAATAAAAATATCAATTCCATTGAATATATTTATTTTTATGAACGCTGGAAAAATTGTTCAGTATCCGAACTCATTTGGTTAGATTAAAGAAAATTCCCAAGTAACAAGTAACACAACAAATAAATTTCATTAGTCACCAGTATTAAAATAACTGGATCTGAGTTCAAAATCCGCAGCGCGTTCACGGAATGCGGTGCAGCGATTTATTTTCGCAAAGAGCACGATTAGCTCTCCTCGGTGTGTGATTAAAATCCTTCATTAGTCATACGAACTATCTCAAAGCACTAAATTTTGATTGAAATAGCAACATTTAGATTAAGACCAGCAGCTGTTACTTAGACCTAAAAATAGAATTACTTAATTGATATTCCATTTTAACTGGTCTTCATTAGAACATGAAACGTCCTTTTGACTGAGTTATTCTATATTACTAAAAATTGTTTTTTATTTAATTAATTATCTATCTCTATATATAAAAATGAATTGCTGTTCGTTAGTCTCGTTAAAACTCGAAAACGGCTGGACCGATTTGGCTAATTTTGGTCTTGAATTATTTGTGGAAGTCCAGAGAAGGTTTAAAAGGTAGATAAATATGCAAATGCACGGAATTAAATAAAAACAACACGACGGGGCCTTCGACAACAACTGTTGATCGAAGGCCCCGTCGGACAGATTCCTTTTGTTTGTTTTAAGTTTATTTTATATAAAAGTTTAGGTCTTTTATTTATCGATTGAGGGACTACGAAGTCTGCCGGGTCAGCTAGTTAAAGATAAAAGCATACAAAGATAAAGGAATTATAAATCCCATTCACAACTGATCGCTATTGTATGTAAGACGGACCTCAGACCGATGACCGGAGAAACAATTGGATGCTTCCGTTCGATCAGAATCAATTAATCGAAAGCTTGGGAAAAAGCTTATTTTATTTCCAATAGTTCCTTGTGCAGGGAAAATGGTGCAGGGAAAAATCTTGTGTCGAGGTTCCATTTTTATTTATTTCCCTTTTCATATAAAAATTAAGAAAATGAAAGGAAGGATTGTGACGACAAAAGTGGAATTATTTAACAAAAAAATCGTATTTCTAATTCAATCATAATTACTTTTCAGAACATAGAAATAAAAACAGCATAATACATATTATGAATTACATCCCTGGATTTAATTCAAAGCGAAATTTATGTTTACGTATTTTTTTAAATATTAAATTAATAAACAAACATGTAGATTTTTTAGAGAACAAAAAAGTTCCGTTAACGAATATAGAATATATCTACATTATTTTATTTGAATTGAGGTATCAACTAATACAAAATTGACGTATGTACTAAAACTGATTGCCTTGTAACCGCAAATGACCGCCTATTCTTCGTTAAAGCATCACATAATACAAAACAATACCTAATAAAACGCTGTAATTTTTTAAAATTTCTATACACGTTTGCATTTAATTTTGTTTTTGAAAAATAAAATGAAAAATAAATAGCATTATAAGTAAAAAAAAATGATTTATTACACAAGGGAAACAATCTGTATGTTTTCGGATAAAACCGCCCATTATATAATAATATAACTTTTTTCGGTGCAATCTGTGTGCAATAGATTATTCAATGTGCTAGATTATCTTGTCTACTCTAAATAATGGTACTGCTGATAAAACGTGGCTTACGTTTAAAAACTAGACGGGATATAAATCATTCTAAGTTTCCTAACACAAAGTTCCTTTGGCCATTTCGACAAGTAACGATCGCGTTTATCGAAAACTTAAGCAATAGGAAGCAACAACTCATTACAACAACACAAGTTGGAAAGTGGATGTGTGTAAATAAACATAACCATTTCTTCTGAAAAGTGGGTCAGCTAGTTCCGGCGTGGAAGCTATTGTTATAAAATTTATATCGTAAGACTGACAATAACCAGATATCGGATGCTTATGAACACCTACTCAACCTAAATTCGAAGTTCGATAACCTATATCATAATGAATAACAGTTTTCCATTTCACGCGTATGTACTTCGTATTATATAAAAACATATATTTTTTATTGCTAAGATGGTTGGACGAGCTCACAGCTCACCTGGTATTAAAAGTGGTTATTGGAGCCCATAGACATCTACAACGTAAATGCGCCACCCACCTTGAGATATAAGTTCTAAGGTATCTCAGTATAGTTACAACGGCTACCCCGCCCTTCAAACCGAAGCGTATTTCTGCTTCACGGCAGAAATAGGCAGGGTGGTGGTACCTACCCGCGCGGACTCACAAGAGGTCCTACCACCAGTAAAAGTTACGGGTATCAGTTTTGGCGCTACAACAATTCACAAAATGGACTTTACATTGACTTTACATGATTCAAGAAATAAACTGAACAGCGATATAAATGAAATGGCAATTTTATCACCCATTTGAAGTATCACATAATCGTAATTTTTTTTATCCATTAACATTATTAACTATATGTCAATAAGTTTTCGACCTTATGTATTCTGGCTGTGATATCAAATTGCGGATTGTACATAAGTAACCCTATACTTACCACTGGCCGCGTTCACTATAAAGTGTTTTAATCTGTAATAAATATAGCAAGTCCGCCAAAATTGAAATACGTAAATCATTTAGTTAAATACCTACATAAAACATTTTTCAATTACAATAATTCAAAACCTAAATTATTATAATATTATATATATAATAGCATATAGCATATTAAATACCATTCTCATAATAACTGCGCTGTTTAATTAAGCATAGACATGTAGGTATGTGGTACATCAATCCTCAAAGAGGTATCGACATTATTCTTAGAAAGCGTTAAACATTTTGGTTATCGAGTCGTAATAACGAGCTTGCTACGAAACAACAAATAAATGATTTAATACTTACTAATTAATGAACAAGAACACTCCTTGTGAACATATAACTAAATCGAAGATAACGAGTACCACATGTTTATTAAAGAAAGCGATCTTTCCCTGCTATTATTTCGTGAAGTTTTACTGTTACGCAGTGCCCATTCGTTTTTTGCCACCGAAAGAACATAAGTTTATTTTTAACATGATCGTAAATGTCCACAATCATTTATGGACACCGGTAAAATTACAAAAAAGCCACCACCTGTCGCTAATAACTATTATTAACTAGCTGACCCGGCAGACTTCGTAGTGCCTCAATCGATAAATAAAAGACCTAAGCTTTTGTATAAAATAAACTTANGCAGTGCCCATTCGTTTTTTGCCACCGAAAGAACATAAGTTTATTTTTAACATGATCGTAAATGTCCACAATCATTTATGGACACCGGTAAAATTACAAAAAAGCCACCACCTGTCGCTAATAACTATTATTAACTAGCTGACCCGGCAGACTTCGTAGTGCCTCAATCGATAAATAAAAGACCTAAGCTTTTGTATAAAATAAACTTAAAACAAACAAAAGGTATTCGTCCGACGGGGGACACATCAAAGGAATAACAAAATTATTGTTTTTATTTATTTCCGAGCATTTTCATATTTATCTACCTTTTAAACCTTCTCTGGACTTCCACAAATAATTCAAGACCAAAATTAACCAAATCGGTGCAGCCGTTCTCGAGTTTTAGCGAGACTAACGAACAGCAATTCGTTTTTATATATATAGATAGATAGATAACCTAAGTTCTAGGAAATGTTCTTCGGAAACACCGAAAAGGGGACTCGATCTATAGCTGCTTGGTACGTAGCGAAAATTATGCTCTAAAACGTCATGAAGATAAACGCAATGGGACCAGTATTGCGTCACGGCTATTAATAAGGCCAGGTGATTTTTTGGCTGTCATGTTGTACTAGAATAGAATCAATCTGTTCCCGTGGGTGTCGTAAAGGCGACTGAGGCATTCATAGAAGAGTGGGCAGCATCGTGATCTGTCGATTATACTGGTATTAGGGCGTATTGTAAGCTAGCACGGATAGGTATCATCCTATCTATTTCTGCCGCGAAGAAGCGATGCGTTTCAGTTCGATGAGTAAGATAGCCTTCTTTGAATCAAGGTTCAATCAAGGTGACGGCATTCGATTTGTAATGCCCATGGGCTCCGGTGATCATTGTATACCACGTAGGCCTTAAAATCGTCTACCCATCTATAGGAAAAATAATTTTAAAATCTTTTCTTCAAATCGGCTGCTTTATTTTATTGTTTGGGCTCTTAATAATTCATGTCTCATTTTGTCCCTTGGACAAGTAGGAGATAGAGATCAAAGTACGATTAATAAACAGAATACCAGGTACTATTTTCGTTATACAGTTCGTATTACATGAAACATTTCTTCGTAAACATCTCGAAAATCCCTTATGGCTATTGATCAGTTATAACGAGCAGGTAAACAAACCGCAAGCGCACGTGCCAACGTTGGTAAATCGGTTTATTTACAGAAGCCAGTGATTAAGTCGTTATACTCGGGCCCATTTTAACCCACCGCTACAAACTATGCATGTTAATCAATTAATTGATGCCTTCTTTGAATAGAGCCCAGCAAGCCGTCACCATAAGAGTATCAGTAGCATTTGGCGCGACTAACCGTACATCATTCCTTCAATGTCACACGTACCATAGATTTGACGATAACTTTACCGAGTTGTACCCTTGTTTTCATACACGCATACCTACATAGTGTCATTTATTATTTAATTTTATAAAAATTATATGAATTTACTGATTACATTATTTATTGTATGTTTATTGTTTTCTCCTTGTATGTTTTGTTTAATTTTGCTTTCAAATTTAGTTTCCTTAAAACAACAAAAACTTGGCTAGTTCTTGTGGAGCTCGAAGGTCAAGTAATCGGGTATTTAATATTCAAAACTATATAATGATTGAAACTTAAAGTATCGGTTTGGCCCGAGATTTACTTAGGACAGACATTTCACATTTTTAAACGTTAAATTAAAATTTATCTCATCGTCATTGTAATAAGTATCAATTGGAAAATAAAATGTTGGTATTATCTATTTAATAATAACCTAAAACCATGAATTACAATTTTACGACATGGTCAATCTCTACATCATCAATCTTTCTTTAACTACAACATTTTTTTTTCGTTTCGCGTTGACTAAGCTTACGTGAAGTCGAATGACAATTTGTTTTTTATTATTTCCTTAGGTTACTGGAGCCTATAGATAAAGCTAAACTCTAAAGATCGTGAAAGTTGCCACCCAGAAACTTGAGGTCTATCTCTTAGTTGTATAGCAGTTAAGCAAATTATATTTTTTGCGTATTTAGTTTTTATCACACAATGCTATTCTTTATCATAGAAGTTTTTCGTGAACATTTCGTATATTAAGTATGTACATTAGAAAATTAGTGCATGCAGGATATGAGCATCGGCATAGAGTCATCGCTCGATACGATAACATAATATTATCGTTTAGGTCACGACTTGAAATCGACATCGACATCAGATCACATGACAATATTTTTTATTTTACAAAAAAAACACTCTAAAAGGTTTTTAGTATAATACATTATTGATATGCATCGCTATTAAAGATCGTAGCTCCACTTGGCAAAGAGAAGTTGTTTGTTTTCAATTTTGCGACTAGGGTATTGTACTGTTTCTCAAATGCGCCGCAGATCGCGTTCGTGTGCACTGCAGTATCCTTGTCACATCCATAGTAGGAACCTATGCGAATACTTGATGCTTTATTAGTTTTACATTTATTATTTTAATGTTCTTGTATTCATTATAATTTAAGCACGCAGTAGGGTATAGTCTATATTTTTTTGTTTACGCTATCGTCACGTGAATCCTTCCACCGCCACCTTTCTTTGTCTTCGGGGATATGTCTCGTACACCCGATACATAATTACACACGCAAGGACGTTATCTACCTATCTTATCGGAAAACTTTCGTTGCTTGAATAAAACGTAAGGCTGCTCATTTAACATATATATAAGTAGCTTAAATTTAATTATTATTCAGATTTGCACATAGAAAAATTCAAAGCATATTTACTTTCAGCTTTCAGCTCGTAAAATTATTTACTTGAAAACAAGAAAGTTAAATTGGCGGTACTGTCTCTGTACATTTAATATTAATAGGTATTAACTTGTACTGTAATGAAAAATTGTTTATGCTCACGCAATCAATTTAAATTTAAAGATCTTTAATCTAACAACTGATCAAAAACAAAAGGTCGTCCAAAGATTCACTAGTGCCGTCAACGTCATCGCACGTAAATCGTAAGATGTTATATCAACGTAAAGATGTTATATCCCTGTATAACATATAGACAGTGTAGATCTGCTTAAGGAATTATAAATGAATCTAAACAAAAAATTAAAAGGTTGACAAACTTTCGGCAGAGACACCCGCCGAATAGAAAATGTGAGAACGAGGCTGCGAGCATTGTTGTTAAGCATTACATATGCCACTGCTCACCCATCGCCGGGACATCCGCCGCTACTTCCGCTGCCAAAGATGGAAGATCTTCGTACGACCGGTTCGTTGACAGGGCGCACGGCGACAAAACATAAGATTAATTTAAATCATAACTCGCGAGAGAAAACATTCGTAATATAATGTAGTTCGCGTGATCTTTATTGATCGGAGTGTAACGCACGGCCGTGGCGGTCGGCGGGCTGAGCGTAAACTTCGTTTTAGCGCGTCTTCAGTGGCTATTTTTGATGCAAAAGCGCGTTGAGACGCCAATGTCTAGAGCATGCATGGAATATGCAATGTCGTCAGCCTTCTCGTGTGTACGGGCACGTATTGATGGTCACCTGTATTCTGTGCTTTAGACCTGTTGACGACTCTCCTTTAAGGTTAAATGGTAGGTATATCCAGCTTTGAATGTTACAGTTAGCCTTATCATAACTATAGTTACAATTATTATTTTTTATTTCTTTACACAAACTTTTATTGTACATGCAGTGTGTGTTAGCTTATAACACTAATATAAAAATGGCNTACGGGCACGTATTGATGGTCACCTGTATTCTGTGCTTTAGACCTGTTGACGACTCTCCTTTAAGGTTAAATGGTAGGTATATCCAGCTTTGAATGTTACAGTTAGCCTTATCATAACTATAGTTACAATTATTATTTTTTATTTCTTTACACAAACTTTTATTGTACATGCAGTGTGTGTTAGCTTATAACACTAATATAAAAATAGCAGCTTTCATTGAAATGATTTTCATTCACGTTTTATATAACACTGCCAGTATACCTACAGTTTCATTGCCCTCGAAATAATGGTCAGTTTTCGAATAAAACACACAATTTCTCTATGATAGAATTCGTTATTGCCATTCGCATCAAATGTTTTAGGTACTTCAAATGAATAGTTCGTTTAAAATATGTTGTATATATCTAAAAGAGACATCAAGCATAAATAAAGGTATGTAGATCAGGACTATATGATGACCAGTCTTCAGTTTTCAGTCAGAAACGTTCCTTTCCACCAAGCGTGTTTTGCTCAAAAGCAAAAAAAAAACTGTGACTTTCCCTGGTATGCCGCCCGACAAGTTGGTTTTATTTTATTAACCTGTCGTATTTTGATTTTCGGTTGACTAATTAATAACCGGTGCTTCTCTTATTAGCAGCAGGTATTAGGTCATCTTTCGAAATATTCGACTTGATTCTGGGTTTTATATTATAAATTATTTTATTTTACTTACGCGTAGGATTTTTTCTGAATATTTTAGTCACAAACAGGTTATATTAAGTTTTTTTTATAACTCGGTCAAGCTCCACGATGCCCTCCACGAGGCCAAGGATCGCAGCAGTCGTACAAGAGGATAGATGCAGCGAGAGAGTCACGACCCTCAGTAACGAGGAGAACGACGCAAGGAGGAGGACATCAACATTCCAAAAATATTAAATCGACATCTCTCATATTTACAAAATGATTTTGACTTTATATCTACTTCATGTAATTAGAGCAATTCGGTTCTCTGTTGCCCCACTCTATTTTAATCACGAAGATGATTATACGGAATAAATAGGTAGATACTAAATGAAAATAACAGGTTCCAATTTCAAATGTCATAATTTTTTTATTGTGCGAGTATTGATAGCCAGACCGTGTATTGCAATGTACAATAATAAAATATGTATATATATAATAATAAAATATGTATATAATAAAATATGTTTAATCCAATGTGTCCCACAATTTAGAACGTTTTTCGAAATGTGTTCCGTAGAGGTATCCAAGTCAAATACTTCGACACATATATTACATTATGGTGATTTATGTACGAGTATAATGATGATAGTAATACTGAAGTACCTACCAGTGGTATTACAGCAAAGCATCCTACAATCAGCAAAAGTATAAAGTAGTGGGTGGCAACATTCACGTGGCGATTTCAATGGGCTCCGGTAACCACTTAATAAAAGAAGGGACGTGAGCTCGTTCACCAATTATAATTTTGGGGGAATCGAAAAAGGGGGGATTTTTCACCGAGCAGGTGAAATTGTTCGGTAGACCGATACCCTGAATGTTATTGTGCGGAACTTATATACTATGTGCAATCTTATCTTGAAAATGTTGTTAGCGTGATTCAGGTTTCATTACAAGCCATTAAAAAAATATATCTTATAAGCAGTTTTAATTATGTTTACAACTCGCGAAAACCGAAGAAAATAGTGAAACGGAATAAAAAAAATTAAAACACACATTACATAACTCAAGATAAAAATCTAAAAGTAATAAAAGTCCAAAAGAATAAAGTAGTATCGATTGGACGTACAATTATATTATGCTCTCGCCGGATCTTCTCAGCGGGTCGCGATTCCGATCCGGTAGTAGATTCATTCGCGAAGCAGCTACTCTTGAGCTGTTAGGTCTCCTTCGGAGGCGCTCGGGTAGCTGTTAGCAAAGGCTGGCTGAGCCTTTGCTCGCCCACCTGTCCTGGTGAAACTGGAAAGGCCTCCGGGCCACCAATAATCTTTCAATCATAAAATATATATATATATATATTATGCACCTACTTATTACTATACTCTTTGACCTACACCAACATACGAAGTCGTCGTCGTTAAGTTGGGACGCCTGATGTACTCGTATCATTTTCAAATGCCCACAGAAACAATGTTTTCCAATGAAATATGTATTTTAAGAACGTTCACAAATGACTTCTGCGATTAAGGAATGAAATCGTGTAAGTAATAAAAATCAAACTAGGAAAAAATATAATTTGCGTAGTTACTATTATATACAATTGAGGTATAGTCGTCAAGAGTCAAGATGGGTAGCATTGTGATTTCTATGAATCATTTAACACTGGCCGTGAACTTGTACACTGGTTTAAGCAATAAAAAATGCATTCAAAGGTTATAGCGGTTTGTTTTAATAAAAACGCCTGGACATTTGCTCGTCCTAATAGTATTTAATATGACATTGCATTCGTATTTAACACTTGCAGGCGCTTCAGTCAACAACTAAAATAGTTCAAACAAAAAAGTAATATTTATAATAAGAAAACAAATTATCAAATCAAGTTGGAGCACATACTACAAATGTTTATATAAACTTTAACCAAAAATAATATACATAAATAAAAAAATGCTCTGCTTTTTTGCTGACTAGATGAGAACCAAAGATGACAGTGTGGCTGATTGAAAGGTGACATGATGCGATCAGACTAGATAGGACCAGAATAAGTAAAGTAGAGTAGAACATGTTTTATTGTACACCAAAATTAAATTAAAACAAAATCAATACTTATATGTTACTTTTATTGCTAAGCTGAATGGACGAGCTCACGGCGGACCTGATGTTAATTGATCACCAAAACCCATAGATATCAACCACGTTAATGCCGCCAACCACCTTCAGACATGAGTTTGAAGTTTCAGTTTTACAGCAACGGCTGATCAGTTTACAGCATCGCTTGATACGAATGCTTCGGGTGTCTTTTCCTTAAGACTTCGTTTAGTTGAACGCAAATGAATTAATATTTTTGAAAAATTTTGTTATTGGGTCTCTTATTTTATCTGAAATGGATCCGCCCCCCATCATCGTTTTCAACTCTTACAGAAGTCAATTTCGACCTTGTTCGTTATTTAAATCTAATAATCCAGATCGAAAATTTAAGGATTGGTTCTTTTGGTGTTATTTTGGTAGTGTTCTATAATGGTTCAGGGCGTTATCGGAAGTGAGATAATTAAATAAGACAACTGATTAATCGGAGCGTTTATTAGCGACTGAACTTAAAAAATAATAGGCAACGGAGCTTGCGGGCGCAGCCGCATGTTCTGAGTTCTGACTATGTAGAATTTTGTTTACCTAACAACCTCTGTCCCTACCCCTACAGATCTAAAGTAATCTAAACACACATTGTGTCACCAGTACCAGTGGTTATCCGAACTTAATAAAGATCTTCGATCTGTAAATTAAGGAAAATTACGGGATTTTTTTACTCTTCAATAATCGTGAATAGAACAAATTCTGGGCAGAATTAAACGACGGATCAAAGCAATTAATAATCTCAAAACAGATATTTCTCAATAAGTAACTTAAAATGAGAAAAAGCTCGGCACCAAACCAGGCGTCGAAAAAAGAAACTAATATCACAATAACAATTATGAGAAGACTCACCGAGTCAATGAAATGGGTCTCTGCTCAATGCTAGCCTCCATTCCTCCTTTCCTCCCAGTTCCTACCAATTCAAACGTAACTCCGTCCTCCGCCTCCTTCACTCATTTAGCAAAGTAGAGCTAACTCCCCGCCCGCCACCCCTCCACCCTCTGACAGCCTGAGTCAGTCTTTGCTGGGGTTTTCTACGGGAGGGTCGTTACAATGACTGGCGTGGACGAAATATTGAATTATCAAAGAAACCCAGATGATGACTACTACGCCCTACTGGGTTGTGATGAAAACTCAACTGTAAGTACCTATATAGATTTTATAAAAAAATATTTCATAGAAAGGAATGTTACAAAATTGTTAGAAAGGTTGGTATCGATTATCTCGGATCTGCTCAATGACCTTATTTCACCAGCGAGCCCCAGGTGACCTACATCTAGACATCATATTTAAACTAACTTTAATCTGTTTCACAATAGGTTTGATACTATTAATCTAAATTGGATTTTATGAGAAAGAGAATGAACTGAATGACGTAGGTTGTAGGTTTTTCCTCTTTACGTTTTACGTAGGTATTTAGGTTTATGTATGTACTCAAATGCAAGTATTTTATTTAGTTTCCATGTAATTAAAGATAATAGAAATTAGATTCGATTTTGGTCGTTTATTTAATAGTATTGACATCCTGTGTTGTACATATTTGTTTAGTTTTTGTTTTGCTGCCATGGTCTCCCATAGTAATATTAAAAACAACTTGACAAATTACTTTAAATTATAATTAATATCTTAAGCACCTAAATATTCACAATATAATTAGATACCAATATACATGCTATAATTACATACAAGTCCAGACAAATGTAACTTGAAAGAACATTGTGAAAAAAAAAACAAAAACATTTATTTTGCATTTTAAAATTAAATAATTAAATACAATATTTACTGTCTCTGTATTGGATGGGATTGAATGAATTATGTTTGTAATTTTGAACAGGTGGAGCAAATAACTGCAGAATATAAGATACTTGCCTTGCAACACCACCCTGACAAAAACGATGGTGAAAAAGAAGCTGAAATGAAGTTTCAGAAGTTAAAGGCATGTATTAATTCAAATAATGTTAATGTCCAGATTATAAGTTTTGGTTGTTTATAATTGTGTTTCATCTTTTCTTAATGTTCTATTTAGGAAGCCAAGGAGATTCTGTGTGATCCATCCAAGCGTGCTCTGTATGACAAGTGGCGTCGTAGTGGTATAGCTATGGGCTTCAAGCAGTGGTTGGGTATGAAAGATCATGTGCAGCAGTCCATGCACTGGTCCAAGCCTAATACTAAGGATCGCATGTTGGAAGGAGATGGAAGCAAGCCGTCAGGTCCATCTAGCCTTGGCCCCAGTAACCCTGCCACACGTCGGGCTTCTGAGGGCGGAGCTGCTCTCTGGGGACGCTGGGGAACTGGCAATCAAGAACCACCCTCTGAGGTCCTCTCCAAGTTTCGCAACTATGAAATCTAAATGTAGATTTCTACAACTGTCAAGATTATTGTCAGTTGAAGCATAATTAATTTTTCATGAATTATGCTCTTAGTAGATTGTAGCGGATTCTTCAAAAAAGTACTTAAGAAACCTGGCTGTTACATCTTGCCATTATAATTGTAAAATTTTGTTATGGTTATTTAGTTGTTTATAGTTTCATTATTTAAGAGAATATAATAATTATTGTGATTTAGAAAAAGTAAATTATAACCATAAGGTCAGCTCGCGAACGCAATGTGTCTCGAATATTACTCGTAATTTAATTACTATATTCTTGGTGTTTGATGTTTTAAATATTAATCGGTGTTAGAGGTAACTTTAGAATTATATACCCCAAAGTGGATGAATTAGAATGAAACGTTCGTAGCTGTGCCCCTCTTAGCTTTAAGACCTGCACATTCCTGGAATAAAACTTGTGAGTCTGATTTATTGACATTTCTTTAGAACATAATATGTTAAGATCTAATGAATCTCTATTTAAAAATTATATTTTTGATCCTGTTTACCTTACTCATAAGTATGATAATATTATTTTTACAATATTATGGTGGTGAAAATCAAGATATGTGTAACTACAGGGTATGTGAGACATGGCTGTATGTTTATATTGTTTTTGGTTTTGTTTTTACCTTTTTCTTTACTATCTCAAATACTTGTTTATGAAATTCAATATTCCAAAATAGGTGTTGTGTTCCCTGTTAGTGATGTAGTATTTTAAACTTAAATGAATGAAATGTGTTAATCTTGTAATCAGTATTTAATTTTGGTGTTGAATATGTGTATTGATGTTATTAAATAGAGTAGATTTTAAATGTTTTAACTCTTTGAATATTGTAATATGCAATAATGACAAATTCATAATGTTTATTTATGTGAAGCATCTAAAACAATAAAGGTTCTGCCACCAAAATGTTTTTTTTTCATAGACAAATCATCTATATCTTTAGCTTTATGAAAACAAATTTTAATTAATCTCCATGTTTGTAAGTAAAATGTATCACCGTTTTATATTTAAAAATTTCGGTGTACAGTATAGTGGATTACTGTTAAGGACAGTAATTGGTCGGACTTGAATAAAATTATTACTACTGGTTGTGTTTTTATTAGTATTACGTAACTGTCGTGAACTTGAAATTCTGATGGTAAAACAACAAAGGTCGACCACTGAGCAGTATTATGCCCTTGTAGAAACCTTTAGAGCGTGCATGTCTACAAACTACAATTCAATAGTCGAATATTGTAGATATTTGTGGTATAAAATTAGCCTGTCTTGTTTAAGTAAATAGAGAATAAAGTCCTTTTTTTCAATTACTCTTACAAACCATACAACTTCAAGCGAGAACGATTTTTAAGTTTGCCCTAGCTAGAAAACATGACTTCTAGCATAGATCACCTACTTCAGAGCTAGTATGTATATTAATTATATGATAACCGAAATTACGATAAATATGGCGAAAATTTTTAAGCTACATTTACGTATAATACAATTTAATTTGTTCGGGTAAACAAATAATAATAAAAAAAATCAAAAGCTCTTTACGTACCGCCCTGCGTAAGCCGTTAAGACTAAATTATTTTATCAACGTAATACCTTACATAAATGTACCGTAATTCGCGTGTTTGTCGAGAAAATTAAATTCCTTTAGAAAGAATTGTCTTTACATGTGAACGATGTGTACCTAAATAAATTGAGTCGAGGATTCTTCGGAATACTTACGTACCTATATACGCTCGGAAACTTCATGCGTTGAGCTCAGCCCGGGAGCTTCCTAGCACATGCGCCGTTTTGAAGTCCCAGGTAACCTCGCCCTATTTACGACCGAACAAACAACAAAGAACAATCTCTATACACATCTATAGAAAACATCTAAAAGCGCACTATTTTCCTTCAATAGTATGATAAAATATTTAACGCAGCAACAACGGTGGCTCGCCTACCTAATTTCTTAGCTTAGGCATATCCACAATAACAGATTCTGCTAATTAGATTGGGCATTCGTCAGATAATACAATTTATTTTCACTATGGAAAATACCTTTACTTCACTTTCATACCTGCCGGTGGTGATGGAAAGAAACAGAATCTAGAAAAAAGAACAAATATCATAAGATTTCGTTATAAGATAGTTTCCTCATCAACATCGTTATTTTAATCAATCGTTAAAACTTTGCGTAACTTACAATATACCTACATTTAAATATATCTAGATATTAGCATTAATAAATGGTACCTAAACTCTAACCACCCATCCATTAATTGTCACATCGCGACGGTTCTTGGTACGACAGTGAACGATACTACCGCAAATTTTAATACGATCGCCAGACACGTGACTTATTGAAAACTCACAACATTCCTAAGAAAGAATAAATATCAACGCGTCGCCCTGTTTAATAATTCCGGAGATTCTTTGGTTGCAAAACAATTCAAGCGCGTGCGAACAATTAGGTATCTTGTTAATAGATAATTGCTTTTTTTTTGGTCTAGATGGTCAGACTAGCTCTCAGCCGACCTGGTATTAAGTTGTTCTCGAAGCCTATAAGTATCATAAAGAGGATATATTCTGTCAATTATATTGTATAAAGACGATCTCAAACTTCAAATTTTGTTTTAACCGTAGCCTATAGATATCAACAACGAAAATAGCAGCTCCCATCTTGATGCATGAGTGCTAAGTCTCAGTTTTATAGTACAACGGCTGCCCCACCCTTCATACCGAAACGTATTACTTCTTCAGGGTAAAAATAGGTGAGGTAGTGGTACCGTGTGGTAAATGTGCGGGCCTACAAAACGCCTTACCACCAGTAAGCTGTGATTGTCTTTTATATGTGCAGGTCCTACGAACAGTAGTAATAATGGCTTTGGCCGATCGCAGTGGGTAGTACGTTTAGAGAATGAATTTTTCGATAAATTTCCTGAGTCGCCTTCTACAACACACCTATGAAAATATCCTAAACTTCGAAATTAGAAATAAAAGATCATAATATTTACTTTTGTTGAAATGAGTTATAATATCCGATAGTCTTGCTTATCAGCTTAAGGAATCGAAGTTTAGATTTCGTGTAATCGTAAATTAAATCAAAATCGAAAGTAGCTTTGGCAGCTGTTGTTTGTGATGTATTTAATTTTTTTTCTTTTCACTTAGAACAGCATTAGCACCAGTCTTCAAGTAGCGTTTCTCTTACATCCCATTGTAAAAAGCTTAGAGATACATTTTAGTATAGGGTTTAAACAATTCCCATGTTCTTTCTCGCCTCGATTCTAGTGGCATCGATCTTAATCACCCTCCGATGATTCAGAACCTTTGTTAGGCTTTTGATATACGGACATTAAATGTATTCGAATTATTTTGTAGAAATCTTTAAGTAAATTAGATTATTGCTTCTCTGATAGATAGAAATTGATAGTTAAGTAGATTCGGCATAATCATCTTACACAGAATTCGTCATCAAAGTAGATTTCACTAATATCAACTTTATACTTATTGTAAATAAATAAAGAACATGCTCTCTCTTCGTTATTTGGTTATTGTGATTTTTGTACAAATACAGAAACCTATTAAAGTTCATAATTAAGTGAAGCAGTAATGCGTTTCGGTTTGAAGGGTGGGGCAGCCGTTGTAACTATACTTGGGACCTTAGAACTTATATCTCGAGGTGGGTGGCGCTTTTACGTCGTAGATGTCTATGGGCTCCACAAAACCACTTAACACCAGGTGGTCTGTGAGCTCGTCCAACCCATCTAAGCAATAAAAGAAACAAAAAAAACATTGAAACGCGTGACTAGTAGTTTCTCTGAAAAGTTTGAAATAATTACATTATTATCGCAAACAGAACCGGGCGACAGACATCGCGAATTCCATTCAGTGGATGTTTACAGTAGACAGCTCCGGTTTCATCATTACCCACTGAAGTACTAAGGTGCAACACCAGTTTATTGTCAGCTCTCAGCTGATACATGTGTGTAGTGTCCATTTTAGTCACTAGTTTATTAGGTGATTAAAATATTATAGGTGAGTTCGATACGACGCTCAATTTTAATTTAATTCAGATACGCTGAGAATTATGTAATAGCGTGCAACTAAAAAAAACGTTTAGTCCGAAAAATTGTTTTTATAATTGTGATCATAAAAAAGGCACGCCCGCTCGCTGAGATTAAGGAGTTACTATTACGAGGCAAATATCAACTGAATGCCGCTAAAATATAAGAAGTTTCTCAGCTACATTGGAAAGCCGATATGCTCTTTAGACCGGAAAGCGTATTGTCTTGGAGGCGGCATAGTCACTCTCAAATACATAATTTCCTATCGTAGCTTCGTTTCAATTTGGAGCTAGCCAACCTATAACATAGCTTTAAGAACTTTTAAATTTAAACATTGGTGGTGAATTTCTTGTTCATAGCATTTACACAACGTGTGCTTTAACTTGTACATGTAAATTAAGTACGCTCTCTAAATAAAAATTAATCGGGTTACTTTCAAGTTGAGATACCTAGTTTACTATTTCAAGATTATATACCGTTATTTATTACCAACGAAGGCCAAAAAGCTCCACCCACCGAGTCGTTGTTTACTAAACTTGATACCGTCTTTCTTGTACAGAGACAATGCAAAAAGCACCAGTCAAGCCACTACATATAACATTTACGTGTCACTCTATCGTCGGCACATATGTATGTATTTATTATCTTTTTGTTGAAAGCTGTTATGTAATACTAACTTTTGCCCGCGACTCCGTCCGCGTGAAACTTTGGCATAACGCAAAATTTTACACCCCCACTTCATTTACGTAGAAAGTAAACATATATTGAAACATTCTTTATTGGTGCTCCACTTGTATTGGTCTTACCATGATGTTATATAGCCTATAACCTTCCTCAATAAATGGGCTATTTAACACTGAAATAATTTTTCAATTCGGACCAGTACTGCCTGAGATTAGCGCGTTCACACAAACTCTTCAGCTTTATAATATTAGTATAGATGTGTCTTAAAAAACTTACATCGCTTTGATTGATTCATACATGAATTGTATCATTGTTCATGTATCATATCATTGTTCATACATGAACATTAACCGCTCGTTCAATATCAACTGTGGTTACTAACACTGGGTTAGGGTGTTAATATCAGAATTCCAACAAACTATTTTTGTTGTACAAATCGAAGTTGAAACAAAGAACAGGCAAGTCCATTTCCATTGAAGTTAACAAGAACACACCAAGTGACAATAGAGCGTCTCAAAGCAAACACAGTAGTGTGCAATGCTAAAGTCCTAACGTGCATGTACTTACTTTGTTTGTTCTGATACACTCTTATGAGCTTCACAGAAGAAGAAAAAAACGCGGTTTTAATAATGAAGAAAGAACATTTTGGGTAATGTATAAACAACAGGAATGTTATGTACAGTATACAGATAATTCTATATGTAACGTTTTTGTTGTCCTAAATTACTCTACTACCTCAACTGCTATCTTTGAATGCACGAGTTCTGGCATGTTCATTAATCCTAATTTGAAATGAACTCGTATGTGCTGTGGGTACAGTGAAGTGACCCAGCCGTTTTGAGCGCCACACGAAGTTTCCAGAGCGGCCTATTATAATTTTATTTCACCGTGTTACTCTAGTTAAGGGGCGTCCATTAATTACGTGAGGTGTTCTAGGGGGGGAGGGGATCAAACAATTTTTTTCCAAATCTCACTTAGGGAGGAGGGGGGTCTTGGCAAATATCACTTAATTATATTTCTCGCAGAAAACGGTGTAAAATTGCGTGAATAATTATTTCTAGAATAAAATATGGACAAATTTGGAAAAATAGTATTGTTCGTATTCGTCCGAACTTCGCAGAGCAAGTTTTTTTTTCTCAATAATTCTACACGTTTACCGTCCAAATAGAAGTTTTGAAGAATCTCGCATGAGATTAGAGGAGGAGGGAGGGAGTTGAGAAAAATCTTACGATATCTCACCAAGGGAGGACAGGGCATCAAAAAAATCTCAAAAACGCCTCACGTAATTAATGGACGCCCCCTTATGACGTTTAGGCATTTAGGGGAGTCACTTTTACGTCACTTGTATGTAATGAGAAGTACAACTCAAATAATTTATTACTAGCGTAAATAACGTCAGATTTTGTTAGATACAAATTTCTTATTATTTTTATTGCATTAGCAAACATATGAGCATGTGGTACATATCATGGATACCGGAAGTGATAGAAGCATTCTAAAGTTTAAAAGTACCTACGTCGGAGGAAGCATAGGAAAGTTTTTAAAACCGGCGAACTCAATGATATTAAACTTGTGAGCGCTAGAGTAGACGTGAGAATACGCATGGATCTAAAATCTTTCTGCATGCACAGAAAAATGTGCTCTGTATTGTCAATTTTTTTTTCGAATAGAAACAATTAACCAATTTAACAACTAATATCCACATAGACATTAAAGTTGATTATAGATATTGTCTACGGATGAAGCTATGCTAGCGACATCTAACTTTAAATTTCATTTGTCGACTTTACTGTAAATGATCACTTTTACATGCATGCTATATAGTACCTATGTACATGGTTTGATTCTCAGAAAGTTTAGAGTAGAGAGATGTCTGATATGTGTAAGAGAGTTTTACAAGATAATTTTTGATGTGAATATGAATTGTTATTGTATTTTCATACACCTGTAAACGATATATCGTCGCTGTCAAACCAAAATCTGCTATGTGCAAAAACTCTATTTCGAATTAACGAGTAAAAACATTTTCGTATAAATTTTTATATGAAAGTCAATTTTTAAGAACTATATCAAATAAAAGCTATAGATAAATATTAAAGCTATAGACACAACGGTTTTTTTTTATACGGCAGATAGGGCTGTGAACTATACGAAAAGTTCAAAAAGTAAATATCTCAAAAATTGCACATAGCAGATTTTGGTTTGACAACGACGATATATAATTTGACTTAGTTTTCGTCATTTGACATTTATCGTGTAACACTTATTTTATTTTATTATTGTCATTATTATTTCTATACAGCGCGCGTTCACTACCCAGTGCGTTTGCGTTATCACCACCAGTCCTGGCACTTAAAAACCGCTAATTATTGAGTGCAATCATCATTAACGCTACTATACTACACCGGTGGTACTATACTGGTGGCAGGACCTCTTGTGAGTCCGCACGGGTAGGTACCACCACCCCGCCTATTTCTGCCGTGAAGCAGGAATGCGTTTCGGTTTGAAGGGTGGGGCAGCCGTTGTAACTATAGTGAGACCTTAGAACTTATATCTTAAGGTGGGTGGCGCATTTATGTTGTCGATGTCTATGGGCTCCAGTAACCACATAGCACCAGGTGGGCTGTGAGCTCGTCCACCCACCTAAGCAATAAAAAAAAAATACTTGAGTTTTGGTTTACGGTGAAAGACGCTCGTTCCAAATTATGTTTTCTTATTAAAGTTATGTACTTGTTGTAATTGGGTAAATAAAACATTAAATATTAAAAAGCGTTGTTTATTTCTTATAAAGATAGTCGACCCTGATGGTACATTTATTAAAATTAATAAAATAAATTTGAACTTTTCATATTAATTTTTAAATGCATTACAATGGCTTTGTCTTAACTAATAATATAATATGTACTTTCATTTTATTATTATTTTCGTCATGTAATTCACTTAAAACTACAAATATACTAATGGTACAAGAGTCTCTTGATTATGCACAACTAAGTTTTAATTATAAAAATAAATCAAAAAGCAAGATGAAAGATGACAAACATGTAGCACGAATGTATAATGATTAAAGTTAAAATTTAAAAAAAACAGGATTAATATTATGGACATACGAGAATGAAGCGGTGTCAATATTGTGTATTGTGTACACAATACATACACAAGTATGTTGCGTTAATTGACGTATAAATCTTTCAAAGTACATGCAAAATTTTGATCAGTCACTGGTCTTTAGAGGGTTTTCTTTGCTATATTTCTTCATGCATTTTCCAGTTATAGGAACAGTTTTTAAATTTATATTTGATAATTTTAGAGTACTGGTGTAGAGGCAAATCATATTTTAAGAGTATTAGTGATTTTCTTTTAAAAACGTATTCCAATTTACACTCACTATTTACATTATGTTTATATAAAATGAATTTATAATCATCCGTTAGTAGCTTTTATATCCCTCAGTATATAATGGCAAATAAACATATCCAAATATATATTTATTTGTTCAACATTATTATTAGTCTAGGTTTTTTTCCTCTAACCGTTCAGAACGGTACGCGCTATGGAATGCTTTGTGAAAGAAATACGCAGAATATAATACAGTAATAGCAAGTACCTTTTGGTAGGGACTTCCAATACGCCCAATCACTAGTAAAATTAAGACAGGAAGACTTTGGATAGATATGGTGATTGTGAAAATGATTTTTCTACTACGGATGAGTTAAGGTAATATAATGGAACTTACCCGCATTTCTTGATCAATAGCAGACAGACTTGCAAAAGTTAAGAATTGACCTAAAAATGTAATCTGTACATTTCTTATGGATAAAACTTGACATGGATGCGCTATTAATATAATCACTATTTTATTTGTCTTATTCTATATAATTCTGATGAATATATTAATTATTTTTGTAACAGAGATTCAGAGAAAGAGCCTCCGGTAGATATTTATTATAAATTAATTACTTACGTTAAAACAAACATTACGAATAATAAATTATTTAAAAAAAAAATGTCTGTCATTAATTAGGCAAGCATTAGTCGATCATCGTGTTTACATTCTAAATAAAAAAATAAAAATAAAATTAAATTGTACATTTTGTTTCAGCGCATTATAATCATGTGTCCGTAAGTATACTGTATCATTTTTCTTTTTAGTAGTTTTTTCAGCATTACCATAGCAATTAAAACTATTCATAAAAGCTATGCCTGTTTTAAATAAAGTACTTGGGACTTCTTGAACTATTAGGGCATGATACCACTAAGCCACGAGCCATGGAGCCACGATGGTTTATTCTAAGACATCACTATAATATGTAATACATTAGAATATATTAGTATTTCATTGCAACTTATTTATTATTAACATATTTTTTAAATTAGATATGTTTAGTTGTGAATTTGTTCGGAATAATAGAAGTTTTTTTTTGTGTGCCTGGTGCGAGTTTACTGTTAATATTTTACGATTTAACAAATCACGTTAACTTAAACTATACGTTCTAAATAGGGGAAAGTAAAGAAATTGGAACAATTTAATAAATATATTAAAAGTATAGTATAAATTGCACTCAAATTATTGGTTATTTATTAAAGTAGTTACTTAAAACATCTCCTAAGAGTTAGTTGGCGTAATTTTCTTGGCGTCTTTCATAATGAGAATCTTCTTTCTTGACCCGTAACTAATTAAAATTATGCATTCTAGTCGATTATGCTTGTGGTTATTCGTAAAATCGCACTAGACACAGAAGTCGAATACGTGTACTACACAGACCCAACATTCTATTATACTATTTAATATTTAATCTACTTTATTTTTAAAAAAAAAGCGCTATACCGAACAATTTATGATCAGTTCCGTTCGGTCAGTCGTTGCTCGGAGTCTACCTGGATGTCTTCGGCACTGGACGAGGAATCTTGCGGATGATGCCCTCCTCCTGGTACTCAAGGTCGCAGGGCCTCAACAGTTCTTGCCCTCCTTGATGTATCCATTTATTTGACACTGTAAATAATAAATAATAAATAAAATCTTCTGTTATAAAAAAAACATGTGTGCAATTCAAACGTGGTAGAAGTGAAACCTTCCAAAATTAAAATACAATTATCCTAAACGTCTTAAGTATATGTAAAATTTTGTCATTAGTAAAAAAATACAGATTATAATTTGGTTGCCTTGAAGCAGTAATGCGTTTCGGTTTGTAGGGTGGGTAGCCGCTGTAACTATACTAAGACTTTAGAACTTACATCTCAAGGTGTGTGGCGCATTTACGTTGTAGATGTCTATGGGCTCCAGTAATCACTTAACACCAGGTGGGCTGTGAGCTCGTCCACACATCTAAGCTAAAAAAAAACTTTTTGGCTGTGATTTTAGCGTGACAATACAGGGTGGATAGAATTTAAATAATGGGAAGGGTTAAATTAACAGTAATAGGCCAGGATGCAAATATTCTGAATTATGTTAATGTATTATGGAGCAATGCATTTACAACGTTAGCGTAGCATACGAGTCTTTGGTTTTGTAGGTTCTTAGCAAATTTTCCAGAATTTTTGAAGTGAAACTTCTAATGCGACTTCCAACAAGGTTGCGTTAAACGTTTACAGCTACCATACTAGAAAGAGACAGAGCGAGAGTGAATGCGTGGCACTCGAACGCATGCGCGTAGTATACCTGTTACAGGCCAGCGCGAGCGTTAGCAACGTGTAGCGTCCGATATTTTAATGAAGTATCTATAATTTAAAAAATAAGAAGTATCTATAATTTAAAAAATATATAATATAAGTGTTGAAGTTGTCGCATCTCTTATACACAGCATTCCCTATTACAAGAGCAATCTGATTTAAGGATGAAAAATTAAGAAAACCACAATACTACACATCGAAAAAGAAGTCTCACTTCATTTACGTGCGCCGTTTTTTTTCTAGATCTCTTACCGCCCATCCCCCTCCCTCCTTTTAAGGATGATAAATTAAGAAAACCACAATACTACACATCGAAAAAGAAGTTACACTTCATTCACGTGTACCAAGTTGCACGCGCTTTTTTTTTAAAGTGCTTGTGTTTGTCGAACTCACCCCACTTGGAGCCCCTGAGCACGGGGCAGGCGGCGTGCCTGGTGGCGAGATCTCCTTCGCCCGAAGCGTGCAGGTTCAACCAGAACGCCGCAGCTCGTTTTATTGGAAACAAACTGAGTCCAAGTTCGGTGAACACTGTAGCGCCGCCCTGCGCCACGTCAGACATCTACAAGCGTACAATACGGTTTATAGTAACGAATTAATAATCAATATTCTGTTTTTTTTTTAATTGCCAACATCCTATACGACCGAGTTTAATTGTACCCTAAATCAATTTAAATTAAATGATTCTAATATAAGTTTGATTTTAATCTTCAGCTTCTTTGAATACTCACGTAGAAGAGGACGGTGGCTATTCTGTTGCCGCCGAATTTCGTGA
This sequence comes from Bombyx mandarina, assembly GCF_003987935.1. The sequence goes on from NW_021011541.1 coordinate 739,132, forward strand.
ATGGATTCTCACGTTTCTGCAACAAAGAAGCGATAAAATAGTAAATTCACACAATAATTAATCGTTCGTTGAACTCTAGTGCCGGCTACTTGATTATTATCTTTCACAAAAAAATATTATTTTTGCGGATTGCGGATTTAAACATGTCATTGTTCGAATTTCGAATTTCGAAGTTCGAAAATTTAACTCAGTTAACCATCCGCGAGAAGCTGGAATAGTCCCTTAGGATGCCAGCGAATAGGTAGGGGGACTTTTTGGCGGGAACGCGAGAAGTTGTGTGATTTGTTTTATTTTGTCTATTTAATGTTTCTTCAAGTTTAAATGTGTAATAACGGTGGTTTATTAACTATTTAATATCTGTGAAAGTGCACAAATGTGGGAAAATGAAACAAAGCCGCTGGACATAACTTCTCGGGATCCTCCAAAAAGTCCACTGAAAAAATCTCAGTAAATGACCACTATTTTACTGAGGTTATATTTCATCCCATATCATCTCATCTCATTTCGTTTCATTTCATCCCAGTTGATTAATGTCTCAATTTAATCATCTTCATTTCATTTCACTCCACAGTACTATCATTTTTCATAAAAATAAGAATATAAATGAATAGAATAGAATAATAGAATATAAGACATGACTTAAAGGTCTTAGTTACCAGGTCATAAAATCCCTTAAAAAAACAATGAGTTGACACAAATCAAAATGTGATGTGTTACCCTAGCGAAGTCGAAGTGCGGTTCGTAGTGTCCCCCTATGCCGTAGTTGACGACCTGAAGCTCCTCGGCGTGCAGCATGCTGAGCCCGGTCATGTCGGTGACGCGCTGCGTGATGCGCGCTATGACCGGTGACTCCTCGTCGCGGAGCCACGACGACTTGCTGATGCGGTAGTGGGCCGGCGTCAGCTCGCCAGTTTTAGGGTCGTGAACGACAGCCCGTTTGAACTGAGAAATTATTACGGATTTTATTCATGGTCTGTGGTCTACTTCTTTTTTTTTGGCATTTTTTATTTTTTACCGAACATATTTTTTTATATAATTGCTGAAGTGCTCTCCTTAACAACAATGGAGACGTGAAGCTTTAATTGTATCATCGACTACCAAATACTATATCGATTACTACATACCTATCAAATGCATGATTTATATATGACCAATTATTTGAAATAAACAAGGCACAAAGGTAGCCAAGGAGTTGCACAAAAACGTTCTGCCAGTTCCCTTTTAGCGGTTAGGGAAATAGACTAACTGAAATCTGTTGAGATTTTATTTATTTTATATTTTTATTTTACAGAATGGTGCGTTATTGTTAGATAATGACATTGACATTTATTTAGTTGTCAGAAAGTTGAAATTAGGAGTGTTTTGTCAACTGTACATATTTTTTTATTGCTTAGATGGTTACTGGAGCCCATCGACATCTACAACTTAAATGCGCTACCCACCTTGAGATATAAGTTCTAAAGTCTCAAGTATAGTTACCCTATACCTCAAGTATAGTATTCCTATGGTATGACGGTAACTATTTGTTTGTAAAAATTAATACATTATCACCGTTATTTATATTTAGAAAATTTTCTATATTTCCAACTCACCCTCGGTTTTGCTCGTTTTTTGATGAACTCAATCTCGTCGTCGGTCATCACTTCGTGGAACATAAATATGTCGGGCTTCACGTACATCTGCTCCACTTTGATTGGGGCCAACTTTAAAAACGGATGCGTGTCGGTGACGTACCAACATTTCAACCTGCACGACAAAGCAAACCGAGGTCAACGAACGTATAGTGTTTGATTAAAACGAGTTTTAACTTTAGCCGTTCGCAATTTAAATACATTACCCGGTTATGTACAAACATAAAGGCTGTCCACGTGGTTTCGATTTTGCTCACCCATTGTGTTCCTCGCGTTAGATAGTTCGCTTGACTTCGCTTGACCGAATTTATTTTATATTTCACACTAGCCTCATTGCAATTGACTTTGCATTTATATAAATTAAACGCCTACATACTACGATATGAAGCTTATTTTAATTGCTTAAATGGGTGGACGAGCTTCACGGCCCATCTGGTGTTAAATGGTTATCGGAGCCCATAAATATCAACAGCGAAAATGCCGCCGCTCACCTTGAGACATGAGTTCGAAGTCTAAGGGTACAGTATAAGGGCTGTCTCACCCTTCAAACCGAAATGCATTACCGATTCACAGTACAAGTACAGAGGGTAGTGAAACATACCCTTGCGGGCTTAGTAACGGACCTATCTCTAATTTCCTGCCTGTCGCTAATTTAAATACAAAATATGAAAGATGATTGCGGGTGGGTTTAGTTGGGCTAGTTTTCTTGCTGATAATATCCTAACTAACTAGGTATCGACCTAGTATCACTGCCTATCTAATGTTAGCTGGTAACCGGAGCCCATAGACATAGAAAAGTCAATGTTACTACCCACATTAAGACAATATCGAGGTTCCAGTTCTGTTATACACGGCAGGCGTAATATCATCTCGTTTGCCTTTAGCAGCAATAAAAATACATAATATACATATAATACGGTTTTATATTTAAAACATTCGTTTATTCTAAATACGTAACAAATTTGTCTGACGAAACATACCACACCTACATAATTCCGAGTTCGGATGGTAATACATACATAAGTACGTACGTATTACATTTGCTTAAGCTTTTTTTTAAATTGCTCAGCCAACAATTACGTAGTTTCGTTTGTTTTGTAAACATTGATCTGGACTTTTTATTTAGAGACTTGTAAGGTTTTATTTAGACGAAATTATGCAATATTTATGTTAAAAGTATCATCGAATTCAAGATATTTGAAACAGACACCATGTGTTTTGTTGATTTATTATCAAGTGGATAGATAAGTACTTTATTAAGAGTTATATTAAAACAATACTTATACACTGGAAATAAAAATAAATTTTTTTTCTCGCGATTGATTATTTTGACTTTAATGTTTCAGTTTTCATAAACAGATGCGTGATGAAGTCGCTACGCGGTGCTTCGTGGCAGAATGATGCTGCCTACCAGTGCGGTATCACAATACGCCCCACCACCCACTACCCAATTAATCGAACATAACTATATTTAATTATACGGTATTTTCGATTGATTGTCAAGTCGTCCTTTTTTTAATGATTGAAGGATTACTGGTGGCCCGGAGGGCTTTCCAGTTTAACCAGGACAAGTGGACGATCACGGGCTCAGCCAGGAGTGGTGGGAGGGTGAGATTTGCTAAAAGCTACCCGAGCGCCTCTGAAGGAGACCTAACAACTCAAGAGCAGCTGCTTCAAGAGTGAATCTACGACCGAATTAGAGTCCTGACCCACTGAAATGATCCGGCGTGAAACTCAGTGGGCTGACGCATGGATTAGGTTGCACGGGTTACCGGTTACCGGGGTCCCTGAGCCTGCTCTTAGTATTAGAGCTGAAGGCGTCTAATGCAAGAGTTATTGGATCTGATGGATCCGTAAGGACGTGTCTAGGGCTCGTCTGTATTCACGGATGTATATATGTATTTCTTCTGTGCGTGTGTTTGTTACTGAGCTCCCACTAAACGGCTGGACCAAATTGAATTATTTTTTTGTATACATTTGGGTGGCGCCCTGGATGGTTTAGATTCACAAATCAGCTCGGCAGATGGCACTGCAGTCGGTTTATAAGTTTATTTATCTTTCCTAGAAATAATTTATATGGCAAAAGATCGTTTGCCGGATCAGCTATTTTCTTTATAAGAATCGATACCTACCTACCATCTAACAGTGCCAATGGGGAAGGGCACGTTTGCCAATGGTCGATAGTAAAATAAACTATTCGCTTTAGAAGGGAACTTAGCATCTTATCAAGAAGGACCACGGAAGCTTCACTGAATTTTATTTAGAATGGTAGATTTTTACAAAAAATTTTTATTTGTCGATCGACTACTATTATCATGGTGGTATTATAAGACAAGATGGGTATTTAAATGTATTTTTATTAATTTTGTTTGAGTGCTACTAAATGCTAGTATTAACACGAACCTCTTAGTAATCTCATGGGGTATTTCCATTTCTCCCCGACACAGCGATTCGTAAACTTTGCGTTCCTTTGCGTACTCTGATAGTTCGTAATCTTGACCGTCTTCTTCTTCAGGCTCATCCGAGGTTTCCTATAAATAACATCATTCACATGAAAACTTTGATTTCACCAATGCCATAGACAACACAATAAATTAGAATAAAAAAAAAACTGATTTAAATAACGACATAAAACAACGTCGTTACAGCCAGTGTTGCCAATACATATATGTGGCAACATTTCTATTAGATACATTAAAGTTTATATTTGTCATTGCCGGAATATTACTTTTTTTTTACTTATTTTTTTGTGCTTTCATATAATGCTTCCAACTTTGAAGGACAGTCCTGATTAAAATAATTGTATAGTGTATATATACGTGTATACCCCACGTTGTTGCTTCTTTAATTCGGCCTCTTGTTCGGCTATCGTCTTCTGATAGTGCGGTATGTTGCCCCGCGCTCGTACGTGCTTCGGATCGACGGACAGAAGTCTCTGAGTCCATTCCAGAGCGGTTTTGACGTCTCCTGTAAATCAATAAAATCTTCATAGCTGCGAACTTATCGATGGGTGAAAAACTATTTGGTTTAAGCGAAATTGCGCCTAATATGCAACATTTATCTTTTTTATTTTTTATTGCTATATGGGCTGCAGGGCGGGATCGATGGAGACAGTTGGTTGACAAAATCGGACGGAGTCACGATCCTCAGCAGTGAGGAACCGATCGAAGAGAGAGAGAGAGATGGGTGGACGAGCTCACAGCCCACCTGGTGTTAAGTGGTTACTGGAGCCCAGACATCCACAGCGTAAATGCGCCACCCACCTTGAGATTTAAGTTTTGAGGTTTCAAGTATAGTTACAACGGCTGCCCCACCCTTCAAACCGAAATGCATTACTGCTTCGCGGCAGAAACAGGCAGGGTGGTGGTACCTACCCACACGGACTCACAAGAGGTCCTACTACCAGTAAAATCTTCTTGTAATTATAGGTCCGTTTTATTTGGTATTAGCATCAACGGTTCGATGTTTTTAATTGAACTTCAATTAAGTTTACTCCATTCAAATAGCTGAATGAATTCAAAGAAAGTCTTTTTGTGACGAAAGAATTTTTTTCAAATTTTAAACTTTAAATGGTTATCCTTAAAGATGCAAAAATGACACTTAAACTAAATAGCCTAGCACCCGTAGATTCAATAAAAAAAATTGGAAGAAAAAAAAATACCGTTTAAATAATATGCGAATCCTATATATTCCAAGATATCGACTTCGGTGAACGGGTACATGACGTTTTCATCTTTATATTTCCTTAGCGCTTCTTTCATCCAGGCCAAGGCGTTTGTGTAATCTTTATCGTTGTATAGAGTCCGGCCGAGTTCGTAACAATCGCTCGCCGTCATAGGAGTACTGCGAACAATCATTCAGTAATTACATTAATTCTTCACGCTCACCGCCCACCTGGTGTGAAGTGGTTACTGGAGCCCTTAGACACCTACAGCGCGAATGCCGCAACCCACCTTGAGATATGAGTTCTAAGTTCTCAGTATAGTTACAACGGCTGCCCCGCCCTTCAAACCGAAACGCATTACTGCTCCACGGCAGAAATAGGCGGGGTGGTGGTATCTACCTGTGCGATGTTACACGATGTTAGTTTCATCGTGGAAGTCAATCACTAACATTTGTCAAGTACGTATGTCATTTCGGATCCTCCCGATCCACTAACTATAATATAATACTTTTTAAAATATTTTTTTAGATTTTATTTTATTTTATTTTACTGGAACTAATTCGGTATGTTTGATCATATTTTATATTAATAATATTTGTTCACAAACACTGTATATTAAAAAAAAAGTTACATGTATCATTTACATAAAAGTAACACGATATTCATATCGGAGCTGCTACTTCTATCAGTATTTTAAAAAAAACTTATTTGAATGATTTATTTCGTGTGACATAAATACCTAATTAAGCTATCAGAATCTCTTAATTATCATTTATAGTCGTTTAAAAACATATATTGTTTACATAATCTTAACCAAAAATTAAGATAGGTAAGTCAAAGTTTACTTAATTTCGTTCAAACAAAAATAAAAACCTAGTAACAATAATCAACTCATAATTTGTTAAGTGCTATAAAATTTATTCCGTGGTACTCAATTTTACGAAGTACAATTTGAATTTTAGCATTTAGTATGAGCGTGTGATATATTTGAAAAAGTTATTGTTCCCGCCTGTTTTTGTGGCGATCTTGTTAATTGCACAAATATGACAAAAATACTTTAATCAATTCCAATTTATGAAATGGTTGCTCGTGTGATAAATGATAACATTTTATACGCAATAAATGTTAACAATTACTCAGTTCTTAAAGAGCTTCACGAATACTTTTTCAACTTTTTAAAGTAAACTATAATATGTACCTACAGAATACAAATGTAACTAAAACGGATTGAACAGCATTCGAATCATTTAAAATACTTCGATTCAAATTCTAGTTCGTTCTCGTTTTTACTTTAATAAGGATTGCATTTTTATGTGCAAAGGAATTAACAAGCTAACAGCCCACTATTAAGATGTTATCCGAGACCCCATCGACACACGTATGCGGTGAGGTCGAAGTGTCCAGATTGTATAAATCGTAATCCTTAGGTAATGTCCATCTGTCTGTCTGTATCTTAAGAAACGGATTTATCTCAAAAAAGAAAACTTGTTTTGGTTTCTATACGATATTCAGATTAGATGCAGGGAACTAAATTTGTGTAGATAATTATCGAGGCTATGATGAATTACGTAAAAAGTGTTGCTGTTAATTAAGAAACACAAAAAATAGAGTTCCGATTTTCTATACAATATTTTGGAGCGATTTATTGGTTAAAATTGATTTAATATTCGATATTTTTTGGGTTGGTAGCAGAAAGTCTAGCTTGTACCGGAAATCCCCAGAGCACTAGTCATTTTTTTAAATATGCATTCGGCTTGTGTTCCAACTTAATCAGGGTTGGAACATAAAACGAAATATGTATTGGAAAAAAATACCGATTGATGGACGTTACCGAAATTAACACAGATAATATAAAGATTTTTTCAACAATCTAGTATGGTTTGATAAATTTTAATTATGTAATTTCAACACACAACTAAATCTGTTATCTTTTTATATTCACAGCGACGTTCAATAGTTTTGCATGAATATCATTATATTTTTATGTGTGTGAAAAAAAAAAAATGGGGCATATAATTCATCGGAAATTATTTTAGTATGATAATACATATTTCTACTTGATGCAAAGTGAGAGCACACTACAATGAAATTGTTCGTTTTGTTTTAACGATTACCAAATATTGTGAAGTTGTCATCGAAAATTATGATATGAAAAATTTTTATATAAAAAATTACCAAAAAACTTGTTCGTCTTGTTTGTTTTAGACATAAAAAAAAAATGTTTCCGTGTTCGTTCGTTCACCTCGCATGCACTCATCTGATTGCGTTTGAATTTGTATACTTTATTCATATCAATGACACTGTGCAATGACACGAAAATTACATTGAAAGCCGTGTACTAAACTGCAATAGCCGATGTCCAAGTTTAAACAGTAACTTTTTTTTATTTATTTTTATTGCTTAGACGGGTGGACAAGCTCACGGCCCACCTAGTATTAAGTGGTTATTGGAGCCCATAGACATCTACAAAGTAAATGCGCAACCCACCTTGAGATATAAGTTCTAAGGTCTCAGTATAGTTACAATGGCTGTCCCACCCCTCAAACCGAAACGCATTACTGCTTCACGGCAGAAATAGGCCAGGTGGTGGTACCTATCCATGCGGACTCACAAGTAAAAACCACCTACCACCAGTAAAAAAACTCCAATAGAAATTATGAGTCAATTAATTACCTGTATGAAACTCCATTCAATATACCCTCGGCTAGATCGTGTACATTTAAATAGTAGGTTTCCTGCAACCGAGTCAGTGCCTGAGCTGCTCCCGTCAGATCTTCCAATGACGGATATTTCACGTCCACGTGGTTCATTGTGACGTTCTTTATGTATTCTAAAAAAAAGAGGGTAGAATCAAACGCAATGAATAGTATTGACTGTGACTTTTTGGCGGGAACGCGAGGAGTGAACTTGTCTGATTTGGTTTATTTTGTCTATTTAGTGTTTCTTCAGATTTAAATGTGTGATAACGGTGGTTTATTAACTGTTTAATATCTGTGAAAGTGCACAAATGTGGGAAAATTAAACAAAGCCACTGGATGTAACTTCTCGTGATCCTCCAAAAAGTCCACTGAAAAAATCTCAGTAAATGACCACCATTTTACTGATATTATTTTTCATCCAATATCATGTATATTCCTTTAGTTTCATCCCAGTTGATTAACATAATTAATCATCTTCATTTCATTTCACTCCACATTATAATTTTTCATAAAAATAAGAATAAAAACTAAAATAAGACATGACTTAAAGGTCTTAGTTACCAGGTCATAAAATCCCTTAAAAAAGTATTGACTGTCATTTTAGAACACAAGTGATACTTCAAATTCGCTAAACAAATAAAAACTTTTCGATTAAGTAACATAATCACATATAATTAATGACTGTATTAGAATAGAAGTTAGTATACGAAATCGTAAACGGTGACCGATACAAGTTATTGACTTGCCAATAGCAATGATTCACGTTCCAACCTCAAATTTAATTAAGACTATAATAAAATTCAAAAAGTTTTATCTCGACTTTCCAATTTTGTTTTTGATTAGCGTTTATTTGACTTCAATCCTTAACAAACCTGTTCCAATTTTAATGCTATCCTCTATAAAATCAAGGTCGGCCGTTAATCTTTTTATCAACGTGAAAGCATTGATCGGGTTGCCGAGGTAGTTAGGGATGTCATCCATAGCCCTTTCGTGTTCCCTTTTATATAAATTCAAGTGTCTGTAAAACAAATAAGGTGGAATTAGTTCAAGCAGGTGGTAATTAATAAGGTGGTAGAACCCCTTGTGAGTCCGCGCGGGTAGGTACCAACACCCCGCTTAATTCTGCCGTGAAGGATTAATGCGTTTCGGTTTGAAGGGTAGGGCAGCCGTTGTAACTATACTTGAGACCTTAGAACTTATCTCAAGATGTGTGGCGCATTTACGTTGTAGATGTCTATGGGCTCCAGTAACTACTTAAAACCACGTGGGCTGTGAACCATCCACCCTTCTAAGCAATAAAAAAAAGCTACAGTAAAAAACAAAACGAATTTTATCCATCTAATTGGCTAAATTACTAAATCATGACGTCACTGAGTATGAATTCCAGGTTCGAAGAACGCTTGTACATATTAATATGTTGTTGCGTTCTTTATTCCGTCAATAGCTTCGATAACAATAGTACAAGTTCGCAGTATGAAGTGTGTTCAAAAGTGCTTACGGTTAGCTGACAACTGCCAACAAATTTATTGACACTGATAATAACGTATACTTTTGGTAGTAGATGAGACTTGNTGACGTCACTGAGTATGAATTCCAGGTTCGAAGAACGCTTGTACATATTAATATGTTGTTGCGTTCTTTATTCCGTCAATAGCTTCGATAACAATAGTACAAGTTCGCAGTATGAAGTGTGTTCAAAAGTGCTTACGGTTAGCTGACAACTGCCAACAAATTTATTGACACTGATAATAACGTATACTTTTGGTAGTAGATGAGACTTGACATTGACTAGAAAAACTAAATGTCAAGATTTTAAATTGAAAACCCTTTTAATTTGATTACGTCGACATCTAAGACTGAAATGATAAGATATTACTTTTCTAATTTCAACCGTTCAATATTAGGAGGCTTTAAGCTCTTTTTAGGACCTTTAGGTTCGTTAAGCCCGCACTAGTAGGTACCACCACCTTGCTTATTTTAGGCGTGAAGTCGTTGTAGGTACTACACAACTGATATTATTAGAACTTGATAATGAATGTGAAACTATACGCCTAATGAGCCCTACAAATTTACATTACAAGTAAATGCAACACTTAAGGCTTACTTCTTCAAAGTGAAAAGTCTCCTCTCTTCTTTTTGCAGGTAATCATCTAAATCGTCTATGATCCTCTTGTGGGTTTCCAGTAGCGGTTCAACATCCGTTATGGCTGTGAATAGCTCTGCTTTGGCCCAAGTAAAGAAAAACAGAAGCAAAAAAGCTATCGCTCTTACTGTTTCCATTTTTGCAGAAATAAATATGAAAACGATCTGTAAACAAAGAAATGTTTTACGTGTACGTGTTAAATATTTTAAACGTTGTTTTAAGTTTACTATTATAATAAAATTATTAAACGTTATTTTAGATGTAACATTAATTATATTAATAATTATTTTAAGTCCGCTATTAGGTATATTTATCGTTATTTTACGTGCACTATTAACCACATTGATAGTACATATATATATTCATAATATACACATATTACACCACTGAGTTTCTCGCCGGATCTTCTCAATAAATTACGTTCCGATCCGATAGTAGATTCTGCCAAGCACTGCTATTGCTGTGGATAGTGTTAGCAACGTCTTCAGGTTAGAACCCTGTGAGCTCACCTGTAGTTCGGTGAATCTAACTTAGTATGACCCCTCGAGGTCACTAGAATTGGTAGAAAAAAAAACCTATTCGTTGAATAATCTATTTTTTTTTTGTCAGGAGGAAATCGCCGGACTTCCGCCCTTCCCTGGGGATGAAGGGCGGGGCATGTCGGAGTCGAACCGACTAAAACCTCCTGTCTCTCAACAACCAACGTCCAAACCTCGCATGAGACAAAACTCATGAAAAGGCAAAGGGGGGAAAGTGAAGCGTTTAGTGCGGAGCACATCTCTCCCATCACCCTCCCCCTCGGGACGCCGGACTGGCGGTCGTCGNTTTTTTCAATGTTGTTTTAACAATATTTATTATATATACACTTTTTAATAATACGTGTTAATGTCAATATTATGCTGAGCTGTATAATTATGTAAAGTGTATCCCATTAATTTTCCTCGATAGGCTAATATTTTCAAATAAATTTCTATCGCAACTAATTTAAACATCAACAACTTAAAAATAGGAGAATTGATTGATTGAAGTAATATGACAAAGTTTGAATTATTAATAAACCTATTATTATAAATTATAATAACCATGTAAGAGTTATGTTATACATAATTAAATTTTTAAGCAGTGCTTATTGTAAAAAATCTAGTTTTAAGCCGTCCTTAAAATCTAACTTGAATGCCTAAACACACTGCCCAATACATATTTTTTTTAAATCAGCAGTATTAGACCACGAAGTGACACAAATGAAGTTAAAAAAAAAGTTAATTTTTAAACATACCTAAAATTATTTTGGGTAGATATTTTTACGATGTTAAATTTTTGAGTTTATATTGTTTATTTTTGGATCCGAAAATGAAGACCCGTCTACAGGGCAACGACTGCTTACGGTATTTTTAATATCTCAAGTATATATGTATTCGTTGGCTATAATAAATAGCACTGGTTCCGAAAACGTTTTTAATTTACGGAAGTTAGGATTATGGCGAATAACAATCTACCAATTGTGTATTGTTTTAGTAAACAGTGTGTATAAACAGCAGAAACTTGAAATGGTCTAATAGAAGAACCTTAGAAGATCTTCGAAAGATTTGACTCACATATTTTTCACTGGTGGTAGGACCTCTTGGGAGTCTGCACGGGTAGGTACCACCACCCCGCCTATTTCCGCCGTAAAGCAGTAATGCGTTTCGGTTCGAAGGGTGGGGCAGCCGTTGTAACTATACTGAGATCTTAGAACTTATATCTCGAGGTGGGTGGCGCATTTACGTTGTAGATGTCTATGGGCTCCAGTAACCACTTAACACCAGGTGGGCTGTGAGCTCGTCCACCCATCTAAGCAATAAAAAAAAAATATTTATGTAGAAATTGTACACGTACAAAGTATAGTGTGCATCTAAAACATTTAGACATTGGCGATTAAAAAAATATATTTTTGTTAGCTTCGATTTCTATACAACTAATCTTTGTATTCTGTACTTTATAATGGCAATATTATAAGAAGCAAATTTGGGCGATAAATATAATAGTCGGTACAAATAACAATATATTATGTGTGTTATGAAATTGATTGATAAACGCGGTTAAAAACTTACATGTGCTATAAATCTGGCATGAATATCCATTAAATAATGTGGTAAGATCGCATTCTAGTCAGCATTTTAGAAATAGATAAGCCAATTGTTAGAGTGTAACTATTTTGAACTGAATATGAAACTAAATGAAATAGAAAATTAATTCAACCCAACACGAATGTTGAGTGCCAATTGATAACGATTGTAAAAGGGAAAAATAGAACACCATCCGGAAGGGTTAAATAATTTGTACTCGTTGTTCGACGAGTTCACATGTCATCAAATTCGGAGAGTGCGAGTGCTATCTAGAAATAAGTTGTCTTACTGTGATTCGATTAAAATGTCGCGAAGCCTCGCCTCGTTTCGTTTATTTAATAAACTCATGCGAAATCATAGATGATAACTACTATCTCAATTCACACTTTATTTATATTACAAAGTTTCTAAATTGTAACTAATTAGATAACATTTGACATGGGTGTTGTGCTGAATTGTTTTATGTTCGTACTTACTAGATTTTTCCAGATTCATCGATCTTTCTATTTATGTAAATAAATGTAATAAAAATTACTAAATTAAACAGACAATAAAAAAATACTCATGTACAGTTAGACGGACTGAATTAATGTGGTTTAGAATAGTTATGCTTACTATGACTGATTATTTAGTAAGGAATATAAGCTAAATGTTACTTCTACTTACTCTAGAACTTGCAGATCAGCAAATTGTTTTACAGACAAACACGTACATCATTAAGGATTATGACAAAAACGTATTGCTGTTTAACCTCATTCACCATTAATTGAATTGCAATCAATTCACAATTATAAACGTTATATAAAGCGACAATCTGGCAAAGATACGTGCGTCCACGCAGCCCGACGTCGGTCGGTTCAACGAATAAAACATTCGTTCGGAAGCTAGTAACGGGTTGACCTTATCATATGAAGCTTCTGACGAGATGACGTGACGTCCCGACTCCCATGCGAACGTGCCACGTTATTCGTTGATGTGTTTTATCGATCGTAGAACAATCTAGTACCTACCAGTTGTTGCAAAACAGCTTAAAACATTTCCGACGAAATACAATTAGATTGCATTTATCAGTCGCTAACAAAACGATTTTTTTTAAGATCATGTAGGAGTTTCCTTCTGGTCGAATTAAAAGGTTATTTAATATATGTACATACAGAAACTGAAACTTATTTCAAAGTCCTTTTTTGTACCACTGCACCTAAGATTTTTGTCAGCAAATAGTTATTCTGTACTTGATTATCATAGCTGCCATGTTTAAGAAATAACATTAGATCGTTTTGTAGGTCTAATGGTTAATAACCTGCTGCGCCCACAAGTCTAGATTCCGATCGAAACAAATATATTTGTTAAAGATATTTGGTATTCGAGGTCTGGGTCATACGTCTCGCGTCATACTCGTCTCATGTGTGTTTTCGATATTTGTAGACAGAAAATCTTAGGCTCCGTTGTATGTGTGAAGTTTAATTAGATTCAAGACTGCTAATTGAGTTGTTTTTAAAAATAGCCCAGTATTCCTTGGGAGATAAATATAGGATGTAACGCGGATTTCGTTTTGAGATCTATAGCAAAGACACTTTGAAAAAAAAAAATTGATAACACTAAAGCTCGTTAATAGGAACTAGACAAGGTATACTGAATAATTATTCACCATTTTGTCTTAGTTTATTTATAAATAAGACTTAATGTGTCCCACAGTATCTTTATACTAAATCAAGGAAACACGTTGCATTTTCCCTGAATAAAGTTGCCTTGACTATCTGGTCTACTCGACAGTACCTAAATTCACGAATCAGGTGATAGTGGCGCATTTATTATAGCATATATAACAAAGTAATATATAATTATAGTTCTTCCTCCTTTTGTTGAGTTTTTTTATACTATTTGGAATCATTTAATGTAATCTTCACCAACTTCAAGACGGTCGATTCTTTTAAAAACTTTTCAAACGTATGACTGATGACAAAACAATAATTTAATCACTTTGGCTTAATATCTTGACCGGAATTTAAAAAATCCTTTTAATTTATAGTTAGTTTGCTATTAAAGCGACTTTTCTTTAGGTTTTAAGCTACATATATGTATGCATTCTCTAATATTTATATAGTATATATGATTTATTCTTTTACAATGTATTTTTAAAAAGGAGTAGGTTTTTTTTATTGCTTAGATGGGTGGACGAGCTCACAGCCCACCTGGTGTTAAGTGGTTACAGGAGCCCATAGACATTCACAACGTAAATGCGCCACCCATCCTTAGATACAAGTTCTAAGGTCTCAAGTATAGTTACAACGGCTACCCTACCCTTCAAACCGAAACGCATCACTGCTTCACGGCAGAAATAAGCAGGGTGGTGGTACCTACCCGCGCGGACCCACAAGGGGTCCTACCACCAGTACCAGTACCAGTTTTGTAATTCGTTTTTTGAACGAGTAGGTACGTACGTGACATTATATTACGTTTTATAATTTTGTTTGTTTATAAACTTTATCAGTAATAAATACACTTTACATTTTACTATTTGTTCCATTATAAAAACTAAAAAACGAAGGAATAATTTATTGAAGGTAAGATAATTTAAAATGTTTTTTGTCAGTTATTATTCCTATGAAACCGAGACTTCTTTTGGTAGCCAAGGAGCTGTAAGTCAAAAGATCACGTATGGCGATGAATATAATTTGCGGAAGTAAGAATTATTGTTACAAATATAGAACTATCTTATTAAATTTATAGGTGTTTTTAATTTACGCTAAAAAGTACGTGCTTAGATAAAATCAAATCTACAACTATTATAAATGTAAAATTTTATGTGGATGGACGGTTGTTTCGTTACTCTTTCACGCAAAAGCTTCTGGAAATATCGAAATAAAATCATTTGTAGCCTGGATTATAAAATATGATTTTTTTAATACGGTAAATAACATGACACAGGAAATACCGGTTTAATAAAAACTATAAAAAATTATAACGCAATGGATAAAATATTATATCTAAACCCAATCTATATTATGAGCGACATACATAATTCAACCGAACGTCGAATTTCGATCATTGCGGGAATACTAGTTTCATTAAGTCATAGGGCGGGGTTAGGTTAGGATGGGGTATAAGTCATCGCCCAGGCGGCCTGGTGGGGCTGCCGTACAGCGGAGACCGACGTCGTTGCTCGTCGACTATCGCCTCGACGACCCGTCGGTCGGGCGTCCTCGGGGTGGCGCCGCGTGTCTGGTTGTAGTATTGACCGCGGGAACCCCTCAACTCTGACCGGGTTCTAACCCCGGACGGAGATCGCACGTCGGGTGTAAGAGTGCAGGGGAGTCGTTTAGTGCGGTAGAGCCCCATTCCTTGGGCCCGCGGTCTGCTCCCAACACCTTGCAGATTGTCAAGTCCCACATACCCCGCGCGCCCCCTAGGCGTGGGGACCTCGTAGAAGGTTCGGCCCCCGGCCCGAAGAAAAAAAGGATGGGATAAGTCCCTCCTATCTCTTTGGGGTACTGTGTTACACGGGCATGGAACGTTCATCCTGTGGACCGAATGGTAAATAGTCGACGTCGCCCTAAGCACGTCACGATCCTCCCGATCCATTAACGGAGCTTTTGAGGTACCTGAAGCACCGGTCGCCGTCCTCGCCGAACCTGTCGCTTGCGACGAAGGGCTCGACGAGTAATTTAACATGTAGACACAGCCCACTGAGTTTCTCGCCGAATCTTCCCAGTGGGTCGTGTTTCCGTTCCGGTGGTAGATTCTGCGAAGCACTGCGCTTGGCAGGGCCAGTGTTAGCAACACTGGGTTTGAGCCTCGTGAGCTACTAGCTCGGTGAATCTAGAATAACCCCCCAAGGTTACTAGAATAGGTAGGAAAACAATATCAGGAGGTTTGAGTAGGAATGTAGAGGAGTCAGTTAGTGCATAGATAATACACATAAATTAGAGTTAGTGGGTGGCGATGACAATACCACATACCTGGCGCTCCCTTTAGACACGAGGATCTCGTGATTAGATTTGGCAACAGGCCCAATAAAGGAGATTTAACATAAAACATACGCATTTCGAAAGGAATTACACCAAGAGACTAGTACAAATAAATATACTTTTAAGTGGATAAAGAACGAGAACTTACATAATTTGCATAACAACGTCGATTAATATTTTTTACAATTGGTTGCAACGACGCCGAAATTACGGGAACTCATTAAATGTAAAAATCGTGCCCGTTGCATAACACTGTGTCTGTAAATATATCCTAAATCTAATATAAGTACTTATATTGTGATTAAAATTAGTTTTACGGTTTAAGCTCGTATTCGTATTTTAATACGCTTTTATTAGCTTCATACGTATGTTACTATGTAATGGAATCTTTGAACATGATTCCCCTTCAAAACGTCAGACTAACTCGACATGGCATAGTTATTAAGGACCATTGACAATTCAATATTTTAAGTAGTTTGTTCTGTTATCCTTACTAGGATCATCAGGATTAGCGATTTTTTGAAAACAAACGTTTTAAGACCCGGAAAAACTGCATTAAGATCATGAAGGAAAACTACGACGCATGCAGATCACCTATTTCTCGCATAAGTTACTGACTGATTCAGATGAAATTTTAGAAAAATTGAAAAAAAATATTAAAAGATTGAAATTTAACTAAAAATGAAAAATAAATAATAGTTAAAAAAAACTAAAAAAATTGCTTTTATAGAAAATCCAATTAAAAAATAGAAAATAAATTTGCATTAAAAATAGTGTAAGAAAAAATTATATTATTGTAAAAAAAAAGCATGGGGTGCATGGTATCAATAGTTATAAATATTTTATGAACACATATGAGTAGAAGGGTTATTTTGATAATGACGCTTGAAAGGCAAACGTGACTAAGTGACAATGCGTGAACTTTACAGTAGACTAATTTAAAGCTGAAATACCTGAAAAAGAAAATTATTTTAACGAATCTAGCTGTAGTAGAATCTAGCTAGTAGCTGTAGGATTGAAATGATTTTAATAGACCTAGAAATATATATTTTTTGCGCATCGAATATGGTTATTTATGTACAAAGCAGTTATTGTCACTTAGTTATGATTGCCTTTCAAGCGTCGATAATATCCTGAAAAGCACACCATGCTTTTTTATTACATTATGCATTTATAAATTTTCATAAAATATATTGTTTCTGTATCAAGACATCTAATAAAAAAGGCAAGCTCTTGATTCAGATGTCAGGAAGTTTTTCAACACAAATTTATCAATTCTCCCCACTAGACCCAAGGCACAGATATCAGCAGGATGTGTGAAATCCTAGATGGAACCCCCTATATCCCAGATACCACACCTCTGAGAAAAGAACGCTCTGAGAGTTCCATTCTGTCACCACATTTCTACTTTGTAATATGAATGAATTATGGGAAAAAATGTAGATATAATTAAATTTAAGTATTAGATACACATCGAATATAATAAAGCACTAACAAAAAAGGGTTCTTTCAGTTCTAACAACCTTTCAGACCATGTAATGTATGATAATTTACTATTGTTTATATTTGGAAGATACCGAAAATTATTTCATTACACAATGATTCCGGTATTGTGGTTTGACTTGAATTTTTTAATATATTGCTTGACACTGTAAGAGTAGTTTTGGGTCATAGTATATTTAGGCAATTTATTAAGGTTTTGCGTATACTTTTAAAAGGCAGAGCACATCATTGGATGGAACAAAAATACCTAATTATAAAGATTTTCGTATGTACTAACCGGGTGTGCCGTTTTGTTTTATATTTTCATAATCTTCCAATTTGTTTTAATTTTCCGTTCCCGTACTTAAAAATTCATATTTTAAAATGTAACACTTTTTAATCGACAAATCAATAGGAAAGCGTATATAGTTTTACGAGTTAAAAAGCTCAACAATGTTTACATTTTTACATACGGTACTGTTTGTCTTAAATGTGTTTTTTTTAAAGGATTTCATGACCTGGTAACTAAGACCTTTAGGTCATATCTTACTTTAATTTACATTCATAATTTTATGGTAAATGATAATATGGAATGAAATCTACGAAAAGAATTAAAAAAATATTATTCCTAGGGTGAAATGAGTTGAGATGATATCGGATGAAATATAATCCCAGTAAAATGGTGGTCATTTACTGAGATTTTTTTAGTGAACTTTTTGGAGGATCCCGAGATGTTACGTCCAGCGGCTTTGTTTCACTTTCCCATATTTGTGCACTTTCACAGATATTAAACAGTTAATATACCACCGCTACTACACATTTAAACCTGAAGAAACACTAAATGGACATAATAAAACAAATCACACAACTCCACTCCTCGCATTCCCGCCAAGAAATTTCTGTTTGTAGTTTGTACATTAAGTGCTTATTTTATTGACTATTAGAAAAAAACGTAATATAGGTATGTACTATGTTCCTTTCGCCTGTATCAAAAAACGCTGACATTGACATCTATAATAAACAACAGTCAAAGTCACAACACACATGGCGTTTCTATATTTTCTATGAAAGAGTAACTAGGTACGGTACGGTTTAAACTACTTGCGTGTTTTAGAATTTAATATCAAGTGTTATTACTGATTTTAATGTTAAAATCAATATCATATTATTACATACAAAGTCTTATTTGTAATCTGCTGATAATATAATTTATTTTTAATTTTTCTTTATTCATATGTCTGTTCAATAGTTCAAATTACGATGTCTAACGTAAAAATTAAAGTTATAAGTCGTAACCCAGAAGATTATTTGCGCGCTACGAAACGAGATATTCAGAAAAGTAAGTTAACTGCTCAAAAGTGTCTCATTGATAATTTATTATAATCTGTATATTTTAATAGTTGAAGGCTAATTTCCAGTACCTCGCAACTATGACCCGAGCTTGCATCCACTAGAAGCACCCCGTGAATATGTGCGTGCTTTGAATGCTGTAAAATTAGAGAGGGTATTTGCCAAGCCCTTTATTGGTTGTTTAGATGGTCACAGAGATGGGGTTTCTACTATGGCCAAGCATCCTAGCCAACTAGCAGTTCTAGCTAGTGGAGCATTTGATGGTGAAGTACGTATTTGGGACTTAACTGTACGGAAGTGTACAAGAAATTTTGTTGCTCATGAGGGATGGGTGAGAGCTTTATGTTACAATCCAGATGGAAAGCATTTTATGAGTGTTGGTGATGACAAAACTATTAAAACGTGGAAAGCTGAAGCTGTTACAGAGGAAGATGAGGAACCCACTAATACATTGCTAAGCATGTCAGTGGTGTCTGGTATAACACATCATAGAAACAAACCAATCTTTGCTACCTGTGGTGAACAGTGTCAACTGTGGGAAAACACAAGAAATGAACCAATTAAAGTTTTTAAATGGGGCGTAGATAGCTTACATCATGTTTCATTTAACCAGGTATGTTTGTCAATGAACATTTTAAGAAAAACCTTTTTATTGTTATTTTTTTTATTTAAAATTTTAATTATTTTTATTTTACTGGTGGTAGGACCTCTTGTGATTCCGCATGGGAAAGTACCACCACCCTGCCTATTTCGCCGTAAAGCAGTAATGGGTTTCAGTTTGAAGGGTGGGGCAGCCGTTGTAACTATACTGAGAGCTTAAAACTCATATCTCAAGGTGGGTAGCAGCATTTATGTTGTAGATGTCTATGGGCTCTGCGAATCATTTAACACCAGATGGGCTGTGAGCAACACACACATCGTCCACACATCTATGCAATAAAAAAATTACATATAGCATTAATTAGTGCTGCATATGCACTAGAATTAAAGTGTTAGTATGTAGCAGTTAGTGGTCCCACCTTGAGATATTGATATGATTGAACTCTCAATTACAATATATCTTACCCTTCTATTATGGTTATTAATAGAAATATTCAACAATAGCTATGTATGTTGATAATTTTTGAACCAGCCTATGCCATAATAACCTTGTTTTTCAACAAAGCTATACTTTCTGGTTTGACAGTACTTAAAATAGATTTATAGAAATGAATAGAGGAAGCCTTGTATATGAGTCGTCTATTATCAAAGGTGGCAATCTGTGCATTTAGACAAAAAAAATTTATTGATATGTCAATACAGATTGATTTGAATATAATCGTCTCCTTCAAAGAATACGGTTCAAAAACTGCATTAAATAAAGGTTAATACTTAACCTGTTATTTATCTAAGATGTCGTTCAGAAGAGTTTTGTGACTGCCAATGGAATACAAAGTCAATAATTCGTTTTTCTGATTTACCAATAATTGTACAAAAGTCACATTGCCGGCTTTGATAATAGTCGACTCATATATATCTGGTAAGAATATTATTGCAGTGAATGCATTACAAGTCAGACAATAATAGGAATAATTCAAGGTTGGGAAGACAGGGTCACGGGGAACACAGGGCTTGATATGATGTCAAAAAGGAAATTCTGTATTATTTCAGGTTGAATACAATTTGTTGGCTTCTTGTGCTAGTGACAGAAGTATTATTTTATATGACTGCCGTGAATCTGGTCCTCTGAGGAAAGTTGTATTGGAGTTACGATCCAATGCACTCTCCTGGAACCCTATGGAAGCATTCATCTTTACAGTAGCTAATGAAGACTATAAGTTAGTTTATATTTTTATTAATTTGCAATCAATATGTATGAACCAGTTAAGCATTCATAGCCATTGAATTCAAACTAAAGTATATATGACCAAGAGTATGTAATGTTTGTGTAAATGGCAATATTGTGTTTTTTTTCTGTAAACCCTATATATAGAGTATACAGAAAAAAACTGATAAATGTTCTGAACATAATATAAAGAACTATATCTATAGAACATTTAACAGATTGGAACACTTAATTTACCTAGCTGATCCAAACTGGTTAAAATTCCTGAGTTATGTGTATTTTGGCTTCTCTGTAGAAGTTATAGTCATAAATAATTGTGGTATCTGGTTTAATATTAATCAAAATCTCTGTTAATCGATGATAATTAAAATTTACTGATTATCTAATACTTAACATCCTGACTGCTCAATTCTCAGAGTGACAAAAGTGGTTTTTAGAAGTCTTTAAAGATGCCATCAAAGCATTATCCCATTACTAGATTTGAACTGTCCAGGGCTAACAAGATTGGGGACAATACAAGTTTTAACTGTTGTGTACTGATATATGCAAATGTGGGTACACTAGAATAATTAGCTTGACACCAGCAACCTGTAGATGTTTTTCATGGTCACACCAGTAGATAATAATGTGTACATATAATTTTACATTATGCATGTTACTTACAGAATATAATTAATTAATTCACTATTATTTATAATAAAATAGAGCATTCGGTAGGAAAGATATTAAACATCTAGGAAATTCCAATGTATTAGTGTGGTAATAGCCTTTTTATGGATATTACCATGGCAGCTTCTGTTTTGACTATGGTTCCATAATGAGTTGCCTCTATTTGCCTACAGTGCTTAATTTTTTATACAACTAAAACATGGTAAAAAAGCTCACTCTCATATACCTTTTTTCAGTTTGTACACATTTGATGTAAGGAGACTAAAAGAACCAGTGGCCATTCACATGGATCATACGTCTGCCGTGATTGATGTTGACTATGCGCCAACTGGCCGTGAATTTGTCGCGGGTAGCTATGACAAAACTATCAGAATATTCCAGAATGACAAAGGACACTCCCGAGATGTTTACCATACAAAAAGAATGCAGCGATTAACCTGCGTGAAATGGTCTCTAGATAATAAATATGTAATGAGTGGATCTGACGAAATGAATATAAGAATGTGGAAGGCCAGGGCATCTGAAAAACTTGGTGTGGTATGTGAATTTTTTATATTTATATGAAAAATTACCGAAAACGAGCACAGGTGATTCTAGATCTTATTTTAAGTTACTTTTAAGATTGAACATCGTATAGCAAAATTGTCTTTCTGTAAAAAATGCACACTTAAAAATGTGTTTTTTTTTTTTTATTGCTTAGACGTGTGGACGAGCTCACAGCCCACCTGGTGTTTTAAGTGGTTACTGGAGCCCATAGACATCTACTACGTAAATGCGCCACACACCTTGAGATATAAGTTCTAAGGTCTCAGTATAGTCACAACGGCTACCCCACCCTTCAAACCGAAACGCATTACTGCTTCACGGCAGAAATAAGCAGGGCGGTGGTACCTACCCGTGCGGTGGTCTTACCGCACAAGTGGTCCTACCGCCAGTAATTACGTAAATTATAATTTTGCGGGTTTGATTTTTATTACACGATGTTATTCCTTCACCGTGGAAGTCAATCGTAAACATTTGTAAAGTACGTATTTCATTAGAAAAATTGGTACCCGCCAGCGGGATTCGAACACCGGTGCATCGCTATATACGAATGCACCGGACGTCTTATCCACGACGACTTCCAATGTAAGTAATTATATAAGTAATATGATATGTTCAGGTTGTGTCCTATTATGGTTATGGTGTGAACAATGGTTCATATCCATCCAAGTTGTATAATATTACTAGTCCCCTAGTAATATACCCAGTCATGTTCCACTGATTATCGCTAATTGTATGAAAAACACCGATTATTCGAAACTAGTCGCACACCACCTATCGTACGTTGAAAGTTATTATGACAGGAACTTTCACTAGAGTGGCAAAAATAACTACCAAGTTTCATCTTTGTAGTGAATGCCATCACTGAACAAAGTTAAAAAAAAAAACTTTTAATTACAGCTTAAGCCTCGTGAAAGACAAGCTCTTAATTATGCGGAAGCCCTAAAGGAGAAGTTTGCGACGCATCCACAAGTGAAGCGTATCGCTCGTCACAGACACGTCCCTAAACACATACTGAATGCGCAGAAAGAACTACGAACTATCCGAGAGAAAACGAAGAGAAAAGAAGCAAATAGACGCGCCCACAGTAAAAAGGGGACAATACCGGTTGTTTCTGAGAAAAAGAGACATGTCGTTAAAGAAGACGAATGATTGTGTTAATGTGAATGTTATAATAAAATATATAAGATATAATTATTTTATTTTTCATTAACCTTACCTTTCTTTCCTTCTGAAGTCGTCGTAGCCTGCAGGATAAGACGCCCGGTGCTTTCGTATCTAGCGATGCGACTGTGCCGGCGTTCGAATTTCGCAGGCGGGTAATAATTTTTCTGATATAACATATACTGAACAGATGTTCACGATTGACTTCCAGTGAAGGAATAAGATCATGTCACAAAAATAAAACCACCAAAAAGTTTAATTTACATAATTACTATTAGTAGCGTGTCTTGTGAGCCCACATGGATAGGTTCCAACAACCTGCTTATTTCTGCCGTGAAGCAGTATTGTATTGTAGTTACGGTTTGAAAGGTGGGACAGCCGTTGTACTGAAAAATAGACTTAGAATTTATGCCTCAAGGTGGGTGGCAGCCTATACATACGTTGTTGATGGGATCTGGCATCCACTTAACAACAGGTGAGCCGTGAACTCGTCAACCCGTCTTAAGAATAAAAATAAACAATATTCGTAGAAACATATTTATATGAAGGAACTGAAATAGTCATCGATTTTTGAATTTGTATTTATGCAAAAAAAAGTACATAAGTGTTATTTAGACTATTGTAGACCATTCAAATCTGCAGATAGATAAAACACATTTCGAACAACAAATATTTATTTGTTTGGGACATCGAAAATACAAAATTTTACTATATGTAAACTATTAATATATTCATAATGACTAATAGCAGCCTCTAGACTGCTTGAGATACATAAATAACGTAGCTTCAAGCTTTAAACAATAACTATATTAAACTATCAGTCTAAAAAAAGGAAAATCAAAACAACTAAACATTTCCATATTGATATTGATAGGTACTACATATTATATATTTATAAGCTCCAAAGTTATCAATAGAAGTGTTCAGTTAATAGATTATTTCAGCCTGCTTGATTAATGGGCCTGCTGATGCGGTTTGGTAATGTCATGGCACAAATATCCATACTGAAAGAATAATTGTAAAGTTAAATAACTGTTATGTGTGTAGTATTGTAACACTATTGGACAATTCGAGAAATTTACATACTGATTTCAAATTTAAATTTGTAAGTTGTGTACTAATTATACATTTATGTAACTTACATTATATCACGCGGAAGTGTGCTTTGGTCAAGGTTGTTAGCAAGTACAGCTATGATGCATAGAGTCTTCAGACTTGGGGTATAATCTAGTATATGTAAATCACTGTTATCAATTAATCTCTCGGGGTTTGCATCATTTTCATCAATGGGCCTGTTGTTAACATGTGGGCAAGGGCTGAAAAACAAATATGTATTTGTACATAGGGCATAACGTATTTTTAAGCAATAAGTCAAATAAGAAATTTTTGGCTTAAACTATTAAGATGTCATGTGAAATCTAGCTATCTAGTGATCTAAGCACAAAATCGTGAAAATTTTATTCATTGCGTAATTATTTATGCATTGTGAAACTGCACAAATAGACATCACCATCCAGCTTGTTTCTGCTGTCTAACTGGGATGTGTCTATGTTTTGTATGGTGGAATAACTCTCATACAATCAATTCATACTTTAACTTTTTCAAGCCTTAAATATTTTAAAATTGCAATGCACGAAAGATGTACTGTATTTTTTTGTTTTAATGAAAATTTTATTTATTTTTACACTGAAATCTTTTGTTGAAATTGTACCCTCTCAAAGTAAAAGATAAATTCAGTTCAGCACAATCTATGGTCTCCTACATTTGATAGTAATTAAGTGTGTCTGAGGACAGTTATGGAAAAAAATATTTTACCTTGTGCCTCCAAACAGGTATACCTTATCTTCATAAATAAGACATGCTTGGCGTCGTCTCTTGCAAGGAACTGAACCAGTCACATTTATAAACTGCCAAAAATTTCCTTTAATTGAGTATCTATAAAGATCATTAAAGTGTGTCCTGGTATTTCCATTGAATCCACCAAAAATGTACATGAAATCATTGTAGAGCCCTAAAGTACAAGAAAGTAACTTTAATAAATATTAATTATAAATTAATATATTTAATTATTAAATATTATATTAATATATTTAATTATTAAATATTATATTAATATAAATTAATATACTAATTATATTCATTTTGTCAACAAAATAGCATATGATTTAATTTACATTAAAAAATAAGCTATTTAAAATATTACAATACTGCAATTTTAAGATTCATTATTTAAAATTCTATCCTAAAGCTGGTTACAGATAAGTTGCAGCAAAGCTCAGCTAAATGAATAGTAGATAAAGTAGAAATTTTTTGCATGTACCTACATCCACAATTATGTCAAGGCGAAGTAAGTATTGATTGAGTAGTTACGACACTAAAAGATGAGAAACAAGTGCACAAAGTAAAACAAGACACTAAGATTAGCTTAAGTAGCAGCAAAATAAGATAGACAACTTGAGTGCACATTGTTTACATCAGCTAGTCTATATAATTTGCAGTCTGTAGACATGTATGAAAAATAACTAAATATAATGCTAAGCTAAGCTTAACTTTTGATTTGCTACCCACTTAAAAGGGGTCACAGTTATATGTAATATATTTGTGAGATTCTTTGATAACCAGATAAATATTATAACTTACATGCAGAATGACTGCGTCTCCCTTCTGGCCAAATCCCAGTAGGATTACAGGCTACCCATGTCTCTGTTATTGTATCTAGATAATATACTTGCGGGCAATAAATTTCTTCCTGAGAATTATATGGACTATTTAAATCACCTCTACCACCAAAGACAAACATGCGGTCTCCGACAGCTACTGCAGTGTGGAAATCTCTGTGGGAAGGCGGAGTGCCTTGTGCATCTATAAAGGTCCACTGAAGTGTGTCCAAATCAAGACAATGGACTTCTTGAGAATATTGATCAGTGAGATACTCAAATCCTCCAAAAATATACATTTTATTTTTAATGACACATGCTGAATGTCCATCTTTAGCATATGGCACCATTCCTGTCACTTGCGGGGTGCTCCATTCGAGTTTCTTTGTGTCGAAGCACGAGAGAGTATCACATGCTACCGCATTATTCCTGCCGCCCCACATATATACCTGAACACAGAATAGTAGGTATAGAAGAATCAAATAGGCGAGATATTTTTAAGAATTTAAACTGTTTGGAACAATGAAATGACAGAATACAAATAACATCGACTACAATAGCCTAAAAGAAAGACTATACCTACATACCTTGTGACCATAGGCAACTGCTGTGTGCCCATATCTTTGAAATGGGACTACGTCTGATCTCTTATAGTTTACAGAGGTCCATCTTAGAGTTGCTGTGTTCAATATATGGACTGGTATTGGCTCCCAATCTTTATATTCTTCAGTGGAACAATATCCACCAAACGAATAGATTTTATCACCGATACATACAGCTGCATGATTGACTCTCATCGGTCCCCCTTCGATATGCACTGTCCATTTCATTGTTGCAATGGAATTTAAAAATAAGACGGTAGCTTCAAATTAAACTGTTATATTATTTTTATATTTTTTTAAAAGGAATCTGCCATATCCCCGACAAACTGGTTGACTGAAGAAACTAGAAACTAGAAATCAGAAATTGACAGTGGGTATTGAGATGACAAATAATTCGTCAATTGGATAGGCAAAGGAAATAACGTCCGTACAGCGAAATGTTATGTGAAAAATACACGATTCCTTGTCTGTTGTCCGTAAATGGAACGCGCTTATTACCGACATTACTAGTCATTTTACTATAAATCAATACTAATTATGGAAAATAATTTGAATATGAAGTGAGACAAAGGACTTTTTGGCAAGAACACCAACTTTTGTGAGTTGTTTTATTTTGATAATTTACAATTTCTTCGGGCTTAAACTGTAATAATACGTCTAATAACGGTGCCTTATAAATTTTTTAGCATCTGTGAAGGTTCACAATAATGGAAAATTGCAACAAAGCAGTTGGACGTGGCTTCTTTGGTTTTTTAAAAAAGTCTACTCAAGTCTCAGTAAATAACCATCATTTTACTGAGGGCTTATCATATCTGGTAACAGTAGTATGGCAAAAACTAATTCCCCTACCCAAAAAAGCAAAAGAAGAAACAGCCGTGAGAAGACGTTCAATTGTTTCGACGGATGGACGAGCTTACAGCCCATCTAGTGTACATAAGGTTCCTACTGAAGTAGATGTGATAGCTGTCCCACCCTTCCAACTAGAAACCATTTTTTGCGTATTTCACTTTTATTTCGCCATATTATTCTCCCATTGTAGAAAATATTCGTGAATATCTCTTAACACAAAATTCATTAGAAAAAATTGTACCTGTCGGGGATTTGCCCACTGGCATAGTTCCATTGCTTGACATGAGTAGTACAACGGGCGTCTTCCCACGTAGGTCCAAACTCCGTAAAAAAGACGTGTACGATCTCAGGATCCCCAGGAGGAATGAAGTTCTCAAAACTACTACTACTCTTATATAAAAAATTCAAAATTTATTCATTTATTAAAATTTGATATAAAATGGGGTATATTTGAAATAATAAAAAATAATAAATGAAATATTTAGCCAAACATAATGCTCAACTGGATGACAGAGAATGGAAGTAAGAGACAAAGCCTCGTTAAGGAACTTCGTGCCAAAAACAACAACGCAGAACAAAAAAACTCTTGTTTTGCGTTCAGCTCAAACAAATTTAAATATACAATACAATAACAATAAATAAAACCCGTATCGTTTAAGGTATATTATTGTTATTGTAGTTATCTATATATGTTTAACAGTTTTTTTTTTCAACAGCAAAAGAGCAATAGGCGTGATCTTTCAACGCCAGGCGGTGTTAGGGCGCGAATCATTTGTTATTATTTCACTCACGCGTCGAGTTCCCAAACAAATTGTATTGTAACTGACAATATGAGCGATTATTGTTCGATTTTGTACAAATATTTTAGAAGCCTTCACAGAAGTTATTTTATAAGGGGTCGTTCAGACATTCCATGGTCTAAGGTAGGATAAAGAAATTAATAAGAACTTCAATATTACGCAACATTTTCTCAAAAGTTCGAGAAGAACAAAACTCCAGTAACCACTTTACGCCAGGCTGGCCGTGTACTTAGGTAAATGCACTATTTAAATTTGTATTTTTTTTCCATCGATGTCAAAAGACGAGGTGATGCTCAAATAAAATACTGAGTCCTCAATTATTAGTTTTTCCCTAATGCTATTCACAACTGAACTCATTTATCATTTTCGTATCTCGCTATTTACTCTAAAAAAAGGAGGTTTATTTAAATGTAAGCTTTTTGTTTTTGCACCAAGAAGACAGCGCGGCGTGGATGGTGTGGCGACACCGTATGAAGTCGTGAAGTATGAAAAGCGCTTTGCGTATGACATCCAATCTATAAATCATTTTCCGAGATCGGCAATCGTCCGTCTGCTCGGCGACTTTCCTCGTTTTTTGTCTGACTCCTAAACAGTTAGCGAGTTTGATAGAAGGGTGGCGACATGTGTTCCGTTGTTCTATTTCGTTTCGTTGCAACGTCTGTATTAGGGATGTTTGCCAATTTTTTCACAATTTATAAAACTACTTAGTGTTTTAGAATGGTCTTAATTTTTGTGCTTATGATCATTTATGTATTTTGGTAGCACAGGACTACTTTTTGTGCCATGTGTTGGAAGGTAACGACAGAGGTCTAAGAGTAGAAGTCAATATACTAAAGATGATGATTGATTTCTATCGTTTTTTGAGAGACAAACTCACGGCCTATCTGTGCTGTGGTGATTATCGAAGCACATAGACCAGGTACTAGGCTTGCACGGGTACATAATACCATGCAGCTTATTTGATCCGCGAGCCTTTTTGTTTTTCGGTTTGCAGCTTGGGATAGCCATTGTGCAATGCGATGGATATTGGAGTTATATAAAGTATGAATGAATGATTAACATACCTAAATATTTTACAGGGTCAAATTAGTCTCTCAGACAAATATGGGATGCTCAAAAATTACAAGGTTTAAGCCAAAGTAGGTATATCAGGAATATAAAAAATATATACTTAGGAAGGCTTCACAGCAATGATACAAATCGAGAGAGCAGGGGAACCGTGTAGAATAAAGAAATAAGTAAGACAAAGGGGTCCTTTATCACCAAAGTTGTTCACGGCAGTGTTGCAACAGATGTTCATGGAAAATCGACGGAGTTTGTTTGAAATTTTTATAAATGGCGA
Organism: Bombyx mandarina; assembly: GCF_003987935.1. The sequence goes on from NW_021011541.1 coordinate 768,625, forward strand.
AAAACTAAATTATCTAAGATTCTCAGACGACCTAATTTATATTAGCGAGGATCCGCATGACTTACAAAAGATACTAACCTTCATAGAAAGAAAAAGCAAAACTGTAGGCCTCACTATGAACACAGAGAAAACGAAATTGATGTAAAATCACACAAACTCGTATATTTCAAAAAATAACAACAATATAGAAGACGTTGATCAGTACACAAGCTTGACCAAATTGTTCACCCGAAGTTCAAATGCAGAAAGAAATAAAAACTATAAATAGCAACTCTTGGAAGACATTTTGGTCTTTCAATGAAACTATGAAAACTCCATACGTAAAAAAAAGGAAAAGAGTAATTTTTAGTCTATGCATATTTACGTGCATGGCAAGGATAAATATTAAACAACAGCATAAAATCAATTTAACTCGTTTAAGACAAATTACCAAAACTATTGATGTTACATATACAGTAAACCAACTTAAATGGAACTAGATAGGTCATATGACCAAAAGTGAGATACAGAAATGGTCAAAAGCTCATCACTATGAAGTGCACATACCAAGAAGGGAAGGAACAAGAAAGAAGGGACAAAAAGGTGGAAAAAAGAGGTTAAGAAAACAGCTGGACCTCTATGCCAAAAACAAGCTACGAACAGAAAAGTATGGCAAATTCTAGTCGAGGCTTTGATTATAAGAATTAAGGCATTTTAAGCTTTTGAATTAATATTAATATAAAATGTAGTAATTGAAACCAATAGAAATGGATATTAATAAAACTTAACGCGCATTTCCTTCAAATATTTCAAAAATCTTCAAGATAATTAATTACTACCTACTTGTTCAGAAAGTGCTGTCGAGAGCCGTGGCGTCATAAACATAAAAACTTTTTTCTTAAGAACTTATTTGGACACATTTCACGCACCACCCGTTAACCTATCCAATGGTTACATTTATCATCGGAATCCTATAAAAAGTAAACCGGAACTAATCCCCGAACCCCAACGGCAGCCCTCGTCTAATCTGCATACGGCAAGGAAAATAATTTCACGCCATTTCTGCAACCAGAGGATGCGCCTTTTGTTATTTTACAAACGTTTTATAAGCAATATTTTTAATAATATTTTGTTTGGATACCTTAACTTTGAATCTTTGATGATTATAACTTTTTTCAAGATAATTATTACCTCAGTTAATCAGGGTATTAATCTATTTCTGTGCGAATTTCTGTTTACTGGTGGTAGGACCTCTTGTGAGTCCGCGCGGGTAGGTACCAAAACCCTACCTATTTCTGCCGTGAAGCAGTAATGCGTTTCGGTTTGAAGGGTAGGGCAGCCGTTGTAACTATACTTAAGACCTTAGAACTTATAGCTCAAGGTGGGTGGCGCATTTACGTTGTAGATGTCTATGGGCTCCAGTAACTAGTGGCTCGTCCACCCATCTAAGCAATAAAAAATAAAAATAAATAAAAAAGAATTTTCGTCCAAATTCATTCGATTATTTTTGCGTAATTCAGTAATATATTTTACATATTGATATTGTAGATAGCCGAGTCTATGCCCGCCTAACGGTAAATGCTCACCGTCGTTTAGGGATGTCAACAACGTCAGGGGAACACCGAAGCCACAAGCAATGTCTCAAGAAAGGTGACGGCACTTACATTGTCATATTTATGAGTTCTTGTGACCACTTCTCATCAGATGAGCTCGTATGCCCATCTAGGCAATAAAAAAGGAAAATAAAGTTATTTAGAATTCAAACAAATATAATAACAACTAATGTTCTGACCTAATTGATTATTTGATTCGATGAATTTTAAGATCTGGTGTTAATCATAAAACTGCTCTCTGTGTTGGTTAATTTTAATTGAAGATCTTCAGTTTGTATAGTTCCCATTCTCAGTTGAATTTCTTAATTTTCTTTTACGGCATTCACATTCTAGCCTATCACAATTTAGGGTCATGTCGTGCAACGAAAAAGCATGATAGCCTCGCGACTGCAACGGTTAGTGATGTTTATCTTTACATTAGGACCTACTGCCAATTGATCTTGAGTGGTCACTGTCACCAGTAATCATCGGAGTACTTGAATCGGCGGTGCGATGTCAAATTAAAGTAAGTGCCTAATAAAAAAATCCAAGTATTAACTGGTTACTGTGAAACACTCTTTTGTAAATAAAATATCGTTCGAAAGAGAACTTACAAAGCTTCGTGTAAGCACCGTGGAGTTTAAATTTAAATTATGCAGGTGTGTAAAAATATATCATGTATGATTTAAAAAGAAAAAACGTTTCCTATCCTTTCTAACATAAGCGAATTATAGAAAACATGATTGTGACTTCGATTATCTGGGTATAAATCCTGAACAAAAACAAATCCTGTTCGGTATTAACAGCTTACGTTACATTCTATGCATTCTTGCTTAGATAATCTGTGCACAATCTATCCATATGTCAAACATAAAATAATTATACTTAGGTATTCTTGAAAATTCTAAGACCGATATCATTAAAATTTTATAGATTTTTAAAATCAACTTTAATTACAATCTCCACATGTACCTACACAAATATACACACTCCATCCATACACATAATACATGAATTATTCAAAATTTATTATAATGAAAAATACCTATGTGAAATTTTTATTTGTTTCGGGTGTATGCAGACTTCGTATTTATTCTGTTCTAGATATAAAACAAAGCCTATATCGCACGAATCGGGAACATAATTGAAACTTTTACGGCTTAATCTCCCCTTTTTTATTGTCATTATATTATTTCTGACGTTTCGATGGACGATTGAGGTGTTATCCGTCGATATTTCAATATTATGCTAGCTTTCGTCTGTTTTTAGTATTAACGTAGAGCCTACATAGGTTCGTGCTTATTTTATGATTTTCGGTATATTATTGAGATATTTGGATTATACAATGATGCTAGGCTTAGTTGTTTCTTCCTCCAAACTCGGTAGTCAAAACCTATTAGTTTTCGTAAATACCTACATCAAATTTAAAAGTTTAATAATTTGCAACGAAATCACAGTTCAGATATCTTGTATTAAAAGTATGATAGTCAATGTACTAAGTTAAAACTTGAAAACCTTATCGAAATGGCGCGACATAATGTGATATCACCCATCGACATAAAATAGCACAATGTGTCTAGTCGACGCCGCGTTCGACGTTATTGATACACGGAAAAGATTTCTCTTTGATAGTTGCGGTCGGTGCGTTTTGACGCCTCACGCTTTAGCCAGTGTTGTAAATAACATTTTGAAATATCGATAAATTACAAATAGTAATATCGATAGTAAATTACAAATTTTGTACAATCAATGCTTCATTACGATGCGACTTAAAAAAAAACTAAGTAGGTTTTGGTGATTCTTTTTTATTTGAAAGGTGCTGCTTCTCATGGGGTGCCATTTAAATTTTTCAATATCTGACTCTGAATTTTTGAGTTATACTTAAAAATGCATATTTGATTGACTTTGACGTAATGACGTTATTATACACTTTTTATGAAGGTATCCGAGCATCATACAATCCCCATCAGTAACTTTAAATGGTTTATCCCAGAGCTCGCCAATTTAAATCACTTACTCGACATGATATCGTTAATTCCTGATGGAATTTTCACAATAGCGCTATTTACCCTTGACTACTTTGGAAAAATCTGGGTACTTTAACAGAGATTTACAGAACCTCCTAATTCCTGCCGATAACCAATAGGTAATTGCCTATGACAAAGTGAGGAAAGTCACAGGAAACGTTTCAAATTCAGTTGCTGGTAGCTAGACGTTTTCTAATTTCAATATCGATGTACAAAACTTACGTTAACCGGACACAACACTATGCCCCATAACATAAGGCGAATGGTTCCCCACATCGCGTCACATTTATTGATGGACTTTGGAAGTTTTCAATATTATGGCTACTTTACATATCATACGGATAGTTTTATTACGATTTCGCATTTGCCGCCTGATGTGAAAACCGATTTTCAACTGGGAGAACGTTGAGTAGTTTTTTGAGTTAGAATAAAATTGAGAATATGGAACTAGCAAGTAGATCAATTTTAAACATAGCATTGATTTTTATCCCATTATAGGTAGTTGGATAATGTTCACATCATTATTTTTCCCTATTCTAGATTACATGGATTGTACTCCATGTGGCTACCAGATCAGCCTCTAAGGTATTACGTGGCACTTACTTTCTGCCTTAGGTTTCATTCGTTACAATTAAACGTAATTGTGACAACATTTAAAACCTTTAACCCTTTGAAAATGCCGTATATTATAGATAAGTGTTAGTAACATTTTTTATAGTTTATTGGTAACTTTCCCTATTTTCTCCGTCTAAGCGACATCGCTGGAACCGTACGTCATTTTTATGTGGCTACTTTTCGACATTATATTCTTTCCTATTGTCGCAAAGGTGCTCATAGGGATAAGGGTTTTAATATACGATTATCGGTGGCACTCACCATTGTGTTTGACCTATTCTTTGAGTTATCGCTCTTATCTACAGTGATAGCTCAATTTTGATATTTTTAAATGGATATCACTTGAATTTTGGGCTATATCAACTTCGAAGGAGCTTTGAAGTAATGAGTTTTTTCCTACCTACTCGCTGCTAGCTTAAGAGGTTACGTGCGGTCGGGTAGGTGAGCTGACGGGCTCAATCTGAGAGAATTTGCTAACCTTAGCACTAGTAAGGCAGTGCTTCGCAGAATCTACCACCGGATCAGAAACGTGACACGCTGAGAAGATCCGGCGAGAAAGTGGAAAATTTCGTTAAAGTCTTCTGACGCACCGGCCATCCTTTTTGAATTCAAGTTATTTTTTAATTTCAATTAGCAGGACATATCAAATTTTTTTAAATGCACCGTTGTCCGGGTCATGTTGAGAAATTTGCCAACAAGAAAATTATACAGTGTTCAAAATGTCGGGAATAACAAAATGACAATATTAATAATAATAACCGGGAACAAATAAAGCACAGTTATCTCAGACACACGAAAATAAAAATAAAAACATAGTTTTCAAATAATTAAAGCACTCCAGATAAGTTAATTTCGTCAAAGTTTTCTCAATGTTAATTTCAGCAAACCTTTTGCAGTTCCAATTTAAAAACTGTCGAAAACAAAACTCCGAAGTTTTTGTCCGGTGTGAATGTTAAAAAAAACTAACATTAAGTTAAAATATAGTCGTGACTAGCAACATCTTGAAAACGTCCTTATCCGACGAACACATAAAAAGCAGACATCGTTTTTCTTTTAAAAAACTCTCTCATTTGCCTATCAATAGTGTTTGAGGCAGATCTGACCGTAATAAATGTCATATTTTATGGCACTTAGGAAAAAATGCAAGGGAGCCATTTTACATTTTGGCTAGTGACCGGGGATCGCTATGTCGAATTACATATTTCGAGTAGCCGTTTCCTTGGGGAATTTTTAAGTAGTTTCATGCTTTGTTGTCTCATTTTTTGTTGGTATTTTAATGGCGTGCTGATTTTATTTCGCCTAATCCACCTAGCCTATTGTATCGGTAATTAGATTGCTAATATTTTGAAAAGTAGCTCACATTAATTCATGGTAGGGAGTCTTGTGAGCCCGCACGGGTAGGTACCACCATGCCACCTATTTCTGCCGCGAAGCAGTAATGCGTTTCGGTTTGAAGGGTGAGGAAGCAGTTGTACTATAAAACTGAGACTTAGAACTTATTTCTCAAGATAAGTGAACGTATTTATTTACGTGTTGATGTTCATAAGCTCCGATAGCTACTTAAAACCAGGTGAGCCGTGAGTTCGTTCTATCGTCTAAGCAATAAATAAATAGAAACTACATTAGGCAAACTTTCTTTACTCTGTCAACACTTATTGTTTTTTTTAAATTGCCGTATTGTATATTTTGTAGGAATTTCGTAAGTCTGACTATTATTACCTATATCAAATTAATTAATGTTCATACAGAGGGTTGATTGTTATGAGTTCGTTCATTCCTACAAAGCCGTGAAACTGGTGTGTCGCGCTATCGTATCAGATTAGGCGCTACCATTGTTGCTCTAATGAGATTACCCATGTATGATGCAAAATACCGCCGTGGAGTACTGAAATTCACTAAAATGCATGCTTAGTCGCTAAATAAAGCTAGATTATGCGGGAGTTGCTTTCATAGTACAGTGTCGTGTAAAATTTGTTCTAAAAATTAATGACACTCTATGCAATCGTATTACTATCGAAATATGTATTCATTTTATATTGTTTAACGACAAGGCTTTCGAGTAATATTTATTTTTTAAACCGGCTTGGAGTACAGTAATTATTTTTAACTATAATTTTACAAAATAGTTTGCTATTTAGATTTTTTTGATGTTTCAAAATTATCATATCATGTCGAATAACTCATACATAGGTCAAACATAGGTCTCGGAGTCCAAGATTGTATTTTTTATTTATTTAGTTTTCTTTCCGATGTACTAAGTAAATCTAACAACGAGTTAGCTCGCTTCTGTACATTAACCATATAAATAAAAAAAACGTCAATTTTAATTTGTGTATGTTACACGTCGTGTGTGATCAATCAAATAAGGACATTAAATGAAATGAAAGTATTACTGCTAAATACGATGCCGCCCTGTTTGCTTGCGTCAAAACGTGCCTAAAACTAAGCGACACGTATTATTGGGTTACATTATAACTACGCAATGCAATCACTCAAAAAGTGATAGCGGCTTTTTCACCAAAGTAAGTCAAAAATGCAAATTGAAAAATAATTTAAAAAATCCTCGAAAGCGCAAATCAGGTGAGGTTCAGTTCGTATTTGGTATTATTACATGATATTAATCATAAGTAGCAGTAATTACGGTCTAGTGATTTGAATACGTCAGTAAAAAATAATTACAAATATTTAAGCTAACACTTCTCGGGTAAGTTCCTTTAAAACTATCTAGAGGATTAAACATTTGAATTCCATGGCAACAAAACCGTCAAACTGCTTACTTTTACCCACAATAAGCCATTAAAAAAAATCTTAATAAGATCACAATCTATTCTGTTGTTGACAAGGCCTCGTCAAGGGGTAAGAAGTTAACGGATTGATGGATAGTGGATTGTAATAAAATGCTTTACGCAAATATGCTTTCGAATAAAATTGATCATTGACGGAGGGTGGCTGTGTCGCCAGGAAGACGATAAGCAATGTGGTTTTGCTAAATAATCTGACACTTCTAACGTAAGAAGTATTAAAAATATTGTATGTTTGTTAAGTTTATGAAAAGTATAAACGTTTTAAAGACATATTGGAGTATAAATTTGCTTATTTATAAATAAACATAGACCCAAATAAGGACATCTGTATTTTTTATTAAAACAGTGTGTTTCTGTTTTTAGCTTAAGTTTCGTTTAATCCTTAAATAAATTATTTGGTTCTAGCTTGTCATCGGATAGTTGTAGAAGCGGATCTTTTTCTTTAAAACAATCTGATAAGTCTTCGTTTCATTATATGTATGCGATTGCAGGTGGTTCATTGGTAATTCAATTCGTACTTTGTACACGAAAGTTTCTGGTACTTTTAGGTAGTACCATCAGTAAACTATAGGTACCACTTTTAAGATCAACGGCCCGAAAACTTAGGTTTCATGGGGTGCGGAAAACATACATACGTAAAATACGCACATCCACATTGTCTGTCTGTTGTTATTAAGTTTTTTTATCTATTATATTCTAACTAACAAATTAAGGATCTTAGTTTAATTTTAATGTATTATTAATTTTAAAATAATTTCAGCTCAGTACACCTATGCTATTATTTAAGAGTATTTCATTCCTTATATTTATTACAGTAGTTATTTCTTTGAATGGCTACTATTTAAAATTCCATTTTTTTTCTCTACATGATACTGTGACATGAGTTTAAGAAGTTGCCGCTTCAGATCTTCACGTTTCAATATTGACTTTCGAAGAGTGTACGTTTTCGATAAAAAGATTCGCGCATATTGTCAGTAACCGCGGTACATTCAAAACGCGTCACGCGTTGACATCCGACTTCGGATCGTTTCTAAACACGTTCGCTTGTTCAGGGTTGAGGAATGCGAACTTCTTAAATATTTAATACCTAATAATGGAACAGCTGTGGGTACACCGTATTTTATCGTAACAACCGCGCCAGTTATTGTACATTGATGTATGTATGTACGTATTGTGAGCTCTCACGAATAATTTTCATCAAATTGCCTATTTTTAATGCACTTTTTGGATAATTTGTACCAGGTACTTGTGTTATTCGCATTTGTAGCCTGCAAATAATTAGTGGGTCAACAGTTACTCGAGAAAAATGAGATTTTGATATCTGTATCTGAATTGTGTGGAAACTTTAGAGTTATTGACATTGCGCTTCAAGGAAGGTTTTTCCATATGACCTAGATAGAGTTCACCGCATGAATGCCATCGCATACCTTAAGACACAAAGTCCAAGTCAAATTTAAACTGTTTAAGTTTTTATTAAAGTGTTACTAAATCAATAACACGATATGTTTTTTGCATTTTTTTTTTCAACTTAAAACTGTCTGCGGATTAGTTAAGCTACTTAAAAATGCTTAAAGAAACAACGCTACAAATACAATTTTTTATATAATATAATCATGTATCGTCGAGTGTGTTTAGAGATGTACGTAATGTGTGTACACATCGTGAGTATTTTAACAAAGCACTAAGCAACTATTTCTCATTTTAAACTAGAATTATAGACATCGATTTTTTTTTATTGCCCGAGCAGGCAGGCGAGCATACGGCATAAGGTTAACATTTTTGGGCTTAATATTTATACAGTTCGCTGTTTAACTCTATGAGTAATAATTCTCGTAATTGACAGCCCTGAATGGTATTTCTCGGGATCACGGGGCGACCGCCCTTGTCAATGTGCACAGTCAATACGCGCGGGTGTGAATAATTTTTCATCTATTCCCATTATATTTCACCGTTCAATATGTTATTGTCGTGTCTTTAATGCTCCAAATCGTATGAAATAAATAAACGTAAAGCTAAGCTAAGGTGTTTGTTATTAAAATTAGAATCTCCATCTTCTAAATTCTACAAATAACACAAAAGTTCGGGTGCTCTCTTTTTTAGGAAGAAATACGTGTTCTACGATTACTTTAATCCGTCAAAGTTAATTAACGTAAATTGTCTATGCATTAACCTGTGAATATTTTAAAAGACAATAAAAAAAAAAAAAATTACAAAACCTAAAAACCTCCTACTGCTTCTAAAAAACACACGAGACTATTCAGGGGGAAAAGTATCATTCATTCCGCGGTGCGGTCAGCTTCGACTAAGCCGCCCCGCAAAGTCAAAAGAGCTTTGACTTCAAAGCGCCGTAGAATAACTGGCAACACCAAGAGAATGCAAAATAAACTGCAACACTATAGAGAGTGCAAAATAAATGTAGCAACAGCACATTACACAGCCATTGAATCAAAGACAGTCCGAGCATGAAGTGATGAAAAGTAGGAAAAAATAATAAAGTTGGCTATAATGCACACGCTTCAGAGGGATGACTATTCTGGGATCTTGAGGTAGAACACAGAGTATCTATATTACATAATTACCACAGATAAAATTGTGAACTATTTTTTTAATTCATCTAAAAAATCACATACGTTAATTGTCATATTTCATCGCGTTGTTCCCCTTTAAGTTTTAGGTTTTTCATGGAGTGAATATTTAAGTGCCCGTTTCCACATTCTAGTAAGATTTTTTGTTGCTTAGAGAATATGACGAGCGACCAATAGTTACTACCACATCAATGTAGGTGCCGATTTTGAGGCAGTAATATGAGGTCGAAAATGTTTTCGGCTGTTCGAGGTGAAACAATTAATTTCTTTGGTACAAAAGCACGAAGATCAACTCTGCGGGTACGCAATATATTACATGGATCATACTTTAGATAGAAATGAAAATATAGAAGTAATATAGAAAATACACAAGAAGAAGAATTAGAAAACATTATACAGACATGAAAACTACTGCAGATGATGGGATGCTTTGAAAATAGCTCTCACTGGTAGCCATGGTTATGATCTTGCTGGTGATCCGTCAGGTGGGTAGTAAACTCACGTGCCTTCGAACACAATGCTAATAGGCGATAACAAAAAAGAAAAAAAGAAAAATTTAGTTAAGATGTTGAGGTAAGGGCAGCAGTTAAAAATGTGGTTTCGATTCCTAGATCGGGCAAACATTCATATGATGAACTGGTTTTTTTTCACTTAGCCTATGTGTGTTTTCTATATACCTGTATCTTTTGCGGTAGGCAGCGGCTTGGCTCTGCCCTTGGCATTGCTGAAGTCCATGGGCGACGGTAACCACTCACCATCAGGTGGGCCGTATGCTCGTCTGCCTACAAGGGCAATAAAAAAAATATTTGATCGTAAATAAATATTTATATAATCTAAATCCCATAGTGCAGAGAATCCTAGTTTAGGGGGTAGATGACCACATGTGACGTACCCCTATCACCCTTATGTTTATTTGTTTATTAAAAAAAAAATTTCATTCACGTTCAAGACACCGACAATATCAGGGCCAACACTCTCGTTAATGTGATTGCAGAATAGAGGTTGAACATGATTCGAATTTAAAAAATAAAACCTACGCAGTATCCAGAATACGTTTCCACATGTAGACTGCACCAGTCGCAACCGAAGGGCTGAGTCAACATTGACAGATACCTACTCGCTGCGACCTGCGCGACTGTAACATCAAAAGAAATGCCAGTCTCAAAGCTGAGCGCAAAGTGGGACTTGAATCACACCTGGTAAACACATCTCAACAGTTCAGGCGCTACAAACATACCTAATTACCGTATGACATAAGCACTTCACACTTGGAAGCTAATAGATAGTGTATTTTAATACGCTTTTATTAGCTTCAGACGTATGTATGTTTGTAACGGAATCTTTGAACATGATTTTGACCCCCTTCAAAACGTCGGATTAACTCGAAATTTGGTATACTTATTAAGGACCAAAGACAATTCAATATTTTAAAAAAAATTGAGAAAAAACTTGAAAAAATTGAAATTAAACTAAAAAGTGAAAAATAAATAATATTGGATTTTCTATAAAAGCGTATTTTGTTAGTTTTTTTAAAACTATTATTTATTTCAATAATGATTTGACTCTATATTTTTAAAAGTCGGTGTGTTTGTCATGTTCCATATAGACTACGAAACTGTTGGACTGATTTAGATGAAATTTTTATGTCATCTTCAGATTCACCTATTGGATGATTGACGGAGTTTGGCAGCAATCATAAAATATCACTTCTTTTAACTGTAATTTTGATGGACGAATCTAAAAACCTTCCAAATTTCCTTGTAATTTTTCACAGATTTTTCATTAGGAATAGAAAGATGGCCGGACTAAATGGTTTACTATTGGTAGGCTGTTTCGTGAGGCTGCACACATATTACCATCGCCCCGCCTATTTCTGCCGCAAAGTAGTAATGCGTTCCGGTTTTAAGTGAGGGCCGGTCGCTCCACAATACAATTGAAATTTCAAACTCACGTCGAATTGGGTGAATTCCTTCATAATTTGATTCTTCTAATCACTTGTTACCAGATGTGCCTTGAGCTCATTTGCTCGTCTGTGAAATACAGAAAAAAATGAATTAAAGAAAAATTCGAAATACGATACAGCATTTTTAATTTTTTTATTTCACTTGACATCATCATATCGTTCTCACGAAATATTAGTTTGTGAATTAACTTTTAAAATAGGTGGTCCCTGTAATTATGTTGTGATGTAATTACTAGTAATTATACCGGAGTACCTGGATTCCGGAAGCCACTTAAACACCAAACGGCGCATAAGCACGACGCCCATTTATGACCATGAAAATCTTACAAATTTTTTTATTGCCTTTGCAGGCAGACGAGCACATGGACCACCTGTTAGTGAGCGGTTACCGTCGCTTACAGACGTCAGCAATGCCAGGGGAAGAGTCAAGCCGCCTCCTACCATTATTACTGTAGTATAGATAATATGCAATGTTGCAAATTGCAATGTGTTACTGGTGATAGGACCTCTTGTGAGACCGCGCGGGTAGGTACCACCACCCTGCCTATTTCTGCCGTGAAGCAGTAATGCGTTTCGGTTTGAAGGGTAGGGCAGCCGTTGTAACTATACTGAGACCTTAGAACTTATATCTCAAGATGGGTGGTGCATTTACGTTGTAGATGTCTATGGGCTCCAGTGACCACTTAACACCGGGTGGACTGTGAGCTCGTCCACCCATATAAGCAATAAAAAAAATGTATGTGCGATGTCGGGCGACGCTCCTGCGAGGGCAGTCGTTCGCCTAACGCCAGCTAAGCAAGGTGTCCAATAAATGTCTAATATGTCATCAGTATTTTATTGAAGAACCCAACCAGTTGTTACTAAACTAGTTTAGTTTCTGTTTAGTTGTGCAACATTGCATATCATCTACACTACATTACCAATGATTACTGTATGTTTCTAAACATTCTAATATCATTTTTCAACTAGGGTTTCGATTCTTGTCGCTTAGCAACGATATAGTACCTGGAGCCACTGCGGTCATCCACAGTGCGTTTCCAGAGATCTTTTTTGCCACGTACCATCCGGCTGTGGAATGAGCTCCCCTCCACGGTGTTTCCCGAGCGCTATGACATGTCCTTCTTCAAACGAGGCTTGTGGAGAGTATTAAGAGGTAGGCAGCGGCTTGGCTCTGCCCCTGGCATTGCTGAAGTCCATGGGCGACGGTAACCACTCACCATCAGGTGGGCCGTACGCTCGTCTGCCTACAAGGGCAATAAAAAAAATAAAAAAATGTTACTAAACTAGTTTAGTTTCTGTTTAGTTATGCAACATTACTTATTATCTACACTACATTAGTAATGATCACTGTATGTTTCTAAGCATTCCAATATTATTTTTCAACTAGGTTTTCGATTCTTGTCGCTTAACTACGGAGTCGGAGTAGTAGAATAATGTGACGTCATTCAATGTTACATTTTGTAAACTATTCTAAAATGTAATTTACTCTGAGCGCCTTGCAAGCCCGCCCAGCCTTGCATTGTGGACAGATTTAATTTTCGTAGTTGGAAAGGCCACTAAACGTGCATAGAGGTAATGTTGGTCGCATTGTTTACTGCACAACGGACTACTGCAGGCGAACGCGACGTAATTAATTGGATATGGCTTGTGGACTGTGGTATTCGCTTTGTTGAATTCTCCCGCATTTTCGTATGCAAGTACCGATTTATTGGGAAAATCAAATGTACTGAGTCGTATTTAGAGTTCAAATTCAAATTCAGATAGGTTATAAATATATTGAATAAAATTCTAGAAATGCACGGAGACATTTTCTTAGTACTTTGTCATGAATTTCTTTAAACGCGGTTTGAAGATATTTCTGTAGGTGACTGGAACCATTTACCACCAGATGTGCATAAGCTCGTTTGCCAAGCGAAAAAAACAATAAATCAGATTCACTTTTTTTTGGGTTTTATTTCTTTCCTGCATTTACTATATTAAGTTGGCGTACGTGTGATTTTTGTGTGATATAAATGATTGATTAATAGTAATTTTGAAAGTTATTTTCAGTAATTGTCTTCTCTTTATAATTTCCCGGACACTTTGTCTCGAAGTATTCAATGGAAGTAGAGCCTTCTTGCTTAAATAATAAATAAATATAAAACATTTTTGTTTATCTAAGGTGGGTCCTAAGGTCGGTCAAAATTCTGTATACGGATTTTTTTTTCATTCTCATAAAATCTAATTCTGATTATTTAGGGATTTTTTGTAAAAATAAATTGCAAAAACTTAATATTCTTCGAAATTTGATTAATAGAGTAAGACAGATAAGAAACGAAAGAAAATATTGTGAAATCGACCATATCACTCTGTAAATTAATTCACCTATATGCATTCTATACATTAAAGCTAGGTGAAATTCGCGTTTCACAACGGGGATTACAGATGGGCGTCCTAGAGTTACGGCTTTAATATAAAAATAAAGTTTTACGAGTACGCGCAGTCTGTTGCCGTTTTGCAATGTTGAGCCCGATTTATTGCCGGGAACGACCATTCATTCACTATAGTTTTGGTGGCCTAATCCTTGATTTTCCTCCGCGGATTTTATGTAAAGCAAGCGGTGCACTCACAAAACTTGAAATAAAAAAATTATAATAATATTACTTACATTACATTACGCAACGAAAGCATTACAATTTATTGCGTTCAATTGTCTAATTAAATTGATTTATTTCGTATTGTATTCGTTATAAAAACAAATTAAAATATATGCAGTTGTTTCTTTTTAAACGTGTACATACGTTGAGCAGAGATTCGGAAATTTCGAAGGCTTTATTCAAATGTATAAGGTAGATACATTTTTTTTGTGTTTTGGGGTTTTGTACGTTTTGAAACTGTCACAATAAACTAGTCTTCAAATCGAGGACAGTAGCAACAATGTGTAACAGGACGTAAATTAAAAAACAACGTAGGTACATTAAACTGTCGTATATAAAACCTTGTGAAATCTCAGCAAGGATTGTGGACGATAAGTGGTTTAGTGCTGTTAATTTGTTTGTCTGTTGATAATGAGAACTCGAGATTATCTGGCGGGTGAAAAATATTCCGCGCTGTACCCGAGATAATGAACCGGCTCTGTTAAGATGACTTTAAATTTGTGATTTGAATTTTATTTATAACAAATTAGTTATTGTTTTTGTTTATTGTTCATTTTAATAAAACTTGATTTGGTTAGCTCTTAAATCAGAACTTTAGGGTGAAAGCTAACACACACAAGAAGAGCTTGAAGTAGGTAATGTATTGTATTTTTTTTTTCGTTTTTATTGCCCTTGTAGGCAGACGAGCACACGGCCCACCTGATGGTGAGTGGTTACCGTCGGCGAGCAGAGCCGAGCCGCTGCCTACCGTCCCTCTGTCCCTCTGGTAAAATTTCCTCTGTTGAGAATATAATAGGCAATCTTACATTTATGCGAAGGAAACTAAACCTATCTCTCTACCTATCAGGCCACAGACGTTCACTATGGGCTCACCCAAGACTCTCCACAACGAGTGGACCTGTACTGCCCACATTCCAGCGGACTGCAGATTCCCGCGACCTTCAGCAGGTCATCGATTCACCTCGTGGGATGTGCTACGTCTTCCAGCGCGTGTTTGCCACTCGAAAACACTTTTGTCCCAACGACAGCGACTGTTCTACGAGCAATGTGTCCTGCTCACGGTCACTTCAACCTCGCAATCCTTTGGCTAATATCGGTTATCATGATTTTCCTGCGAATCTTCTTATTCCTAATTCGATTTCGCTGATAAATCTGAGCATATCGTTCTCCATAGTTCTCTAGATGACCTTGAGCCTTCTGACAAGCCCTATTGTGCTAAAACAAACAAACTTTAATCTCTAAAATTTAAAACACATTTAAAAACACGCCTTAACAGTACGACCACGTAAAACATTTTTAATACCAACTATTTTTCAGTCATTACATTGTTTCGGTCTGTAAATATAGATAACGGTATTCTTTGTTACTTAAACATTGCGCTGTGACACGTCATTATCTTTGAAATATGATTGATATTAATTATACTATATATGTTTTTATGTAAAAGCTGTTTACAATGTACCACTGAGTAATCACGAAGGTTTTAAATTTAAAAAAAAAAACATGACATCAGGGCTTTTAAATTTAAAACTGTTTTTAAGTTTTTTGGTGATTTAATTGGATTCGGTCAATGTGATTTCGTTTGTTTTGCAGAGTTAGCTCGCATTGCAAACAGGCGTCGCGTTGGTAGGTATGTGTCAAGTTTTAAGGATGGGTTAGTCTTTATAACAATGCTATTGGTATTTCAATGTCAAATTACTAATTGATTCTTGGCATTCATATTTTCGTCTCTACAGTCGACTACCAGTCCGAACCAGGTTGACATTGACGACGTTTGCTCATTTAGGCTAATGATAAACTGGATGAGAAAAATCTACATATTAATTCTACATGTCAAAACTGTGTAGTTGTCATTTTTATTATAGTTGGACCTAAAGTTAACTTTATCTTTAGTATCACAGTTGTTGTTTATTGCTATTTTCAAATATAAAAATATTATTAATTACCTACGTTAAACGTACCAAGACTGTAATGGCAGTACTCTAATACTACTCTACTACTCTATGGCTTTTAGAGTTTAGAGCTTTTAGGTAGGTACCACCATCTTGCTTATAGATATCCGCCGTGAAGTAGTTGTACTATACGTACTATTCAAACTATATTATTATATTATTGAGAATTCAACGAAGTGTCTTAATGTGGGAGCTAGTGTTTGCATTGTGACATTTATGGGAGTCAGTAATCAGTTAAGAAGCAATACCACAAGTTATCCTGGACCTCATACTCATATTCAATGCAAAAAGAACTACAAGCAAAAATTTATGATGATAAAAATAACGCACTTAAAAATTAAAATAAAATTAAGTAACGTTTTAATTAATTAGTAATCTAGAAAATTCTGTCAAGTTCTTTTATGGTCGGTAGAAAAACCAGACAATAGTCGTTTGGTGGATCGGCGTTCTGTTTAATGAGTATCCTGTGTGTCCAGCTCGGCAAGAGCGTTTGACAATTGTTAAAACTGCATAATAACCATTTATAGACCAGCTCACCGATCCTGGAGTTGATTGCTCTATATATGATACATACCCGGATTAAATGGTGCTACTGGGTTTCTACAAAAGCGCCTTTATAAATTCCCTAAGGTACGTGAGAAGTATGCCGTCGTTCAATCGGCTCCGGCAATCGGTTCAATCCTTAACTTCTAGAACAGTGCAGAGCAAAAAACAGCTCATATGTGGAATCATTCACAAGATATATTTGATACAATTGGTCTCGTCCAATAACGTGGTCGGAATTTTCTTGGGGCTGCATTATATCGATCGCGATCCGATCGCGTAACAATATACCAGTTTCGTTGCTCGTAAGACTTGGTAATGAAACGGTGACAGCGTTTAAGGTATCCTTAGGGTTTTAAAAACTATGCTTAGTAAGTTCAAAAATGACATCATTGAAATATATATTTTATAGCTTAGATGTGTTGACGAACTCAGGACCCAACTGGTGTTAAGTGGTAACCGGAGCCCATAGACATCTACAACGTAACTGCCGCAACCCACCTCGAGACTTGAGTTGTAAGGTCTCAGTTTTAATGTACGTAATAGGTACTAGTTTCCCTAAGTGATCAGTTCACGGCGTAGGTACTTCTTCTTGGAGTCGACTTGCGTTGTAGAGTGAACGCAGCCAATCACCTCAAGACATGAGGTGGAAGTCTCAATTATATTCTACAGTTCTCCCACCCTTCAAAGAGGATCTGACTGATTTGCAGCAGATATGGAAAGGATGTTGCTACCTACCCAGACTTACGATACATCGAACCGTATTGGTATTTTTTACCATTCCATTTGATTCCTTTACCTTCATTTAATCATGCGTGAGCATGTGCTGATTGTGTGTTATAGATATTTCTTTAGAAAAATTGCTTCCTATCGAATACCAGCATATCCACACTCATGAGTTTCTCGTCAGAGCTTCTCAGTGGGTTGAGATTCTGATCCGGTGGTAGATTTAGCGAAGCACTGTTCTTGGTAGGGCTGGTGTTAGAAAATTCTGTTAGGTTGAGCCCGTGAGCTCACCTACCCATCCGAGTGTAGCTGGAATAGTCCTTTACACTACTAGCGATTAGGTAGGGGGAAAAAATCAAGAGCAATAAAATAAATATTCTAAGATACAGTTTATTTAGTTAAATAAAAAAACGTATATCTGCCATACCTATTAAATTTTTGCGTGACATTTTAAAAATACTAAATCTGATGCTAATAGACAATTCAAATCATACCAGAATATCTATACTAATATATAAATCTACAGTGGTTTTTACGGATGTTCCGTTATAACTACTGAACCATGCATCCGATTGGCTTGAAACTTGGTATCCATGTAGAAAATACATGTACTTAATGGATAGGCTAATATTTATATGAGTGTTGGACTTCCTAATAATAATGACAATAAATAATAATGCTAATTTTAAATGCCCCGCGAAGCGGGTGAGTACGGCTAGTTGGCTTATAAGAATATTAACAAAAATTCTTAACAAAAATACCTTCTAAACGTAAAACAAGTTTACATCTCGATAGTATGAACGTGATTTGTTATGTTGTTTTGCAATAGGCATCACAACTAGAAAACCTGCCTTGGAATATAACACTGAAGCCTTAATTGCTTTAGAACTTGGCTGCCTACCTCTCAGATTGGGCCGCTCGATGGCTACGCGACAGTAAATCGCAGGAAATGTAAAGTTCCACACGGTCAAGTAGATCTAATTAAATTTCATCATTCGAACCAACCGCCCTCAAGTCAAACTGTTCAGTTAGTTTTAAATTCAGACGACAGACACACGAAATATGAAATTTCAAAAACGAGTATTTTTTCTCATGTAAATAAATTTGTATTGTTTTCAGCTTACATGAGATGATTGTATTTTTGCTTTAGGAGCCCTAATATTTTTGTTAGTGCTTCCGCTGTGTTCAGTCGCCGTGGTTGATGCAATATCCAAATGCTTTTCAATAAAATTTAACTTTTTTGTAAATCTGTTTGTATCTGTTTTTTCTTTTGCACTAAAAGATCAGCTTAGTAGATTGCGTTATTTATATTATAAAAAAAAAAAAAAACAGTTGTCAATTTTATTTTGTGTCCCAGGAAATTACAGGAATAGATGTCATGACCTCTATTTTCGTGGTGATTACACGCTACGTTCGAAATTATATATCTACGTTCAAAATTCTAAATTATTAATTTCCATTTGAGATGACCGAAACCGCGAGACAAACCTCGTAAATTTTATTCAGGAAAACATTGGTTCGAATTTAACTATAGAAAATGTTGACATATTTAAATAAAACAAAATTTAAAAATTGATTCTTTTCTTTTTTTCATCAATTCCAGTCGACATTTCGAATAATTTAAAACTTCATTTTAATCATACTTACAACAAGCCATAAAAAATACTGAGAAAAAGCTTGTTACACATTTACAAATCTAATCCAGTAATCGATTATTAGTAAAACTCGTTATATCCGCCCGCCAAATCTAAATTCATTGGTGGATCGATTCGTAGATTATTGAAATGAATAAATTATATTCCTGATTTATAATACTATGTTCCCTATTTTTAATATATATTTTTTAATACCATATCAAAATTGAACTAGGTCTTAATTTAGATTTCAATAAACAAATAATCAAAGACAAATTGAATAACTCAATAATATTTACTACAAAGTGTTAAAGGCTATGTCGACGAGAGCCAAACGCTATGAGCGCTATGAGTGAGTGCGAGGTTTTACTGTTGTGATTCTTATTGATTACCGGTGACATAGTCAGCGGCGTAGTGAGCGAGCGCCCGCACCGCATCACTACCAAAAGAAACAGTAACGTTTCTTCGCGCGCTCGCTACGACAGATACGAAAAAAGAGGCGGAGACTGCACGCCGGCGTCGGCGCCCAATAGAGCGGGTTCGAGCCGGACCGGAGCCGGCGGCGCCGCCAATAGCGCAGCGGAGCCGGGGCGGGCGCGCGCACGCGGCCGCGCCCTCGCTCGCTACACGCTTTTTATTTATTGTTGCGCGGAAGAGCGCGCGCGACGGGCGTGTGATGCGCGTGTAGTCATATCCTCGCAGCATGGAGTCCGCCGTGGACTCAGCGTCGACCGCGAGTGAGGTGAGCGGCTCCTCCGGGGGNGAGCCGGCGGCGCCGCCAATAGCGCAGCGGAGCCGGGGCGGGCGCGCGCACGCGGCCGCGCCCTCGCTCGCTACACGCTTTTTATTTATTGTTGCGCGGAAGAGCGCGCGCGACGGGCGTGTGATGCGCGTGTAGTCATATCCTCGCAGCATGGAGTCCGCCGTGGACTCAGCGTCGACCGCGAGTGAGGTGAGCGGCTCCTCCGGGGGCTCGCCGAGGGTAAAGGCAGCGTCACCGGCTCGTGCGCTCAGCCCACCCCAACTGATGGCGCCGCGACTTCCGCTGCCGCCGCCGGGACTCGGTCTGTTAGGTTCTCTGCAGATGATGCACCACTCGCCGCTCGAGCTGATGGCGGCGGCGCACCATCACGGTCCGCCACGCTACGGTAGCCCGCCGCCTATATCTACTTCCGATCCTTCCGCTAATGAGTGCAAGTTGGTCGACTACAGAGGACAGAAAGTGGCCGCCTTCATCATCCAAGGTGACACGATGCTCTGCCTGCCGCAAGCATTTGAACTTTTCCTGAAACACCTGGTCGGGGGACTGCACACAGTGTATACTAAGCTTAAAAGATTGGACATAGTGCCGCTCGTATGCAATGTGGAACAGGTTCGAATATTACGCGGACTTGGCGCCATCCAGCCGGGCGTGAACCGGTGCAAGCTACTATCCTGCAAAGACTTCGACGTCCTCTACAAGGACTGCACAACGGCAAGGTACGTCTTGTCAAATAAACTTCGTGTGTGTCTGTACGAGTCCTGTTTGCCGGGTACATGTGTACCTCTTCTTCAGGTTCCGTCTGGATGTAGATTTCAAACCACCTATAAGGACTGATTTATTTGCTTTTCATTTTGAATGCTACGAATTTTTAAGTTATATTGGTTTTTATTGATTTCTTTGCACCTTTACTTTTACATCTATAGTTTACGAAGGTAATGGTAATCTAGAAAATTCCTCTGAGGTCATTCAAATACCTACCATTCGATTAGAATAAGTGAATACCTACGAACCGTGTACGTGTGTTATAGAAAAAACGCGATTTCGTGGTTCCCTATTGTTGAATGCCGTTCTTAGGCCTACAGAATATTCATAGTCCCTAAATTTTCGGGTTTTCGGTTTTAATAGACAGCTGTTTGTAAAATCTACTTCTATATGGAAGTGGAACAAAGCAAACTAAAAGAACACTTGTAGAACACAGCTCTGCCGGGAGAGCGTCGCATTAATTTTTCATATTTTAATACGCACCAAATATTTTCAAGGGGGTTAAATTTTAAATTGAGCTGCGACGGAAGGGTTAAATCCCTGTTAATTAGCGGCTCGGGTGTAAATATTTAAATAGTAATTTTTTCAAACGCTAAAGTTAGATTAAAAAAAAATTGTTTTGCGTGAAACGCGCGCTGTAGGCCTATATCGTTGTCCGGTTTTATTTCCTCGAATGCGTTTTTAAAAATGTAATGGCAAAGGGAAGTGTGCTTCTGGGAGGCGTAAAATCAACTTTTTTTTACCGCACAGTCGGTTTGTTTGCAATATTTACTATTTGTTTATAGAGGAGCGGAAATGTTCGGGTCTTCGTATATTCTGACTCACAGTTTTTGTTTGATATGAAATCATGTTCGTGTGACTGATGACATCAGTTTTCAACAAAAATAGGGTTAATTACTCAAAATGTTTAGCTTTTTAAATAATGGTTTCTTATACCTTTGGTGCATCGGGATTAAAACATTATTATTATTTAGACAATACAATCCGCTATTAGGTATCTAAATTTACTAAAACCTTTTTACTTACACGAAAGATACTGAGATTTTAGATTTTAAATAAAAATAAATTTTGACAGCAAGAACGATTACGTTAACAATTAGTTGTATATCGATTAATAAACGAATGATATGTCTTATTTATTGTAATCAATAAATTGTATTAAAGCAGTCGCACGAAAAATAAAAAGAGACTATACTAATAAAAAAAAAATCCACGCAAACGGAACGAGCCGCCGCTCCGGTCGGATACTGATCTGTATTGACACGTTTCCACTATTACGACTCCGGTAATGGTATCGACAAAAAAATACTGTTTCGTTTTTAAAATAAACATAATATAATTTTTTTAAATGCTCTTCGACTGAATTTTTGGAATTTTGCATAATTTTTTTTTTGTCTAACAAATTCTGTCTGTTAAATTGTTTATTCGATTTGAAAATGTTTTTTTTTTTTCGATATTACAGTATTTTTATTACTTATGGGTAATTGTTTTATCGATAAACCCTGTATAAATCCTTCTTATATTGATTTTAACGAAAAATAAGTTTATTATACACATTCAGTCTTACGTAGTTGGAGTTTTATCACGTTAACGTTGTGCTAACATTTTACATATTTGATTATAACTGTTTGTTATATAACAAACAGTTATAATCAAATAAAAATCGTACCGGCATTTTTGAAGGTTAAATGTTAAGAAGACAATCCTCCGAGTTAATCTCGTGGATATTTTCGATTCATCTATCGGTTTAAGTAGTGTATTTTTTGGTGGTCACGGGAGATCGTAGATTAAAAACATAGTTCGTAAAACCTTAGACAGCAGACGCTGTTTTTTTAGGTGTTAAAATACCTAAATCAGACTTCATCAACTTTCCATCACTCTACGTGCTAATGGTTAGTACAAACAATGTAATAAAATATTTAGACACATGCCTGCGATATTTAAAAACAAACTTAATGTGTAAAGAAGAAAAGATGTTTTAGTTTTGAAATAAAAATTTAGATTCGAGTTTGTTTGTACAAAACCATGTTTGTTATTTAATAATGAAGCATCTGACTGCACCCTATCCGACGTCAGATGTCACTACGAACGTGGAAATGCGATATTTTAGAAAAAAACGGAACGCCCGCATTACAAAACGTTGTGTAAATAATAGGAGTACGTTCCTTTTCACGCTTCAATAATTGCTCGACGGCAGATAAACGAGTGCATATCGTATTACGTGCGGTGCAAAGGAACTGCTCCGCTGTGACGTCACTTCTGTAACTCTTTTATGCCATTCATTGTTGGCACCATTGAAAGATTACGTGTTATTGATTAGTAATAATCAAGATATTTATAAGACACGTCGGAAGTCGAGAATAATTAGGTTCTAACAATTTAGAAAACTTTATAGAATAGAATAATAGAATTATATCAAAGATATAATTGCTTTGTGAATAGCTTAAGGTTCTTGTAAGTCTGTACTGCAATTCGTTATCGAATTATTGTCACTTCACGTAAACGCTGACTAGTACTTTTTTTTCTAATCAATAGAATCAAAGCGCAGGGTTCCGTCCATTGTCTCTGCTACAAAGAGCGAGGTTCAATTACGGAGGTCATCAACACGACTTTTTATGGAATTTTCAACTTTACGACTCATTTTGATGGACCGCCTTCAAACGGAGTGATATTTTGTAAATAAACAATGGACTGAAATAACTGCCTCATTACCTTTGTAGAGCCGGTAGGTGAAACGGCTCCCGAAGAATTTTTGTAGCCAGTTTAAAAAAACTTATACGTACGTATGAAATAGGTTATGAAACGGGAGGTCTCTGTTTGAGTTGGTACACCCATTCCTTTACAGCTCGAGACTTGAAGATCGCTGGTTTACTTTTGATGTATTGAATGAGACAGTAAGAGACGCGTTAAAGGGTTCTTTTGATGAATGCGTTCTGTTGTCTAATCCGAACTTATTGACCACGCCGACATCGTTTCGTAGTCTTTATTTGAATATGGCAATCTGCTTCTTGCAATGCCAGTATTGCCAGCGTCAAATTTTCAGATGTCGAACTTTTTTTTAAAGAAATTTTATGGTTGGTGATTCAAATTGAAAGGTTGTCTAATAAAAAAAAAAAAAAATTGAACTTCTATCGTTATATGTTTGTTTAATTATAAAATACACATTATGTTGAATAGATCAGCATATTTAGGAATTTAAATTAATAAATATTTATGAACTCACTTATAATATAATATAACCGTATAAAACTGTGGACGTAAAATAGTATCGTTGTAGTAATAATAACGAGAAATGGCGTACGTAGCTCCGACTGGCGTTGGTCCAAGCAGTGATTCTCATTGAAATATTAAACCAAGACACTGCAATGCGGTGTCTGAGACACGCGTGCTGCCAAATTAATTAATATTAAAGTTATAAGGCCCGTTATTCACGTGATTTACAATGATTTAGAAATTCGAATTTAATTAAATTAGTATTAGGCAATGGTAGTTTGTGTTATTTAAAACATGAACGCTATTTTTCTTTTTCTTTGAAGCTCATCCCTCTTCGAAACTACATTTAACCCACTTGTAATAAAGAGTAATGAAATGTTCAAGTATGATAATTTAATGGATTTTTTTTTATTCGGTTTTTATCTGTCTCTGTTCTACGAATGTGTTTTAATAGACCTGATTTGACTTTAAGACATAGATATACTACATTATAATATCTGAATAAAATTACTCAATGGCTTTCTGAAACATTAAACTGGTAATAAATTGTTAAGTCGCTTGAATAACTAACTTCAGCTTGTTTTCTAACCAATCTGAAGAGACACAATTTCCGTAAAAGCGACAAGCCGTTCCACAATGGGAATATCACGGAGGCAATTTATTACCATTGATTCAACAAGTAGCCGGGGAAATGGGGAAACGTCCCGGAATACAGACCGATACGAAAGAATGCGAGTGCCTACAACAGCCCGAATGCGAACGAACCCTCCCAGCTCAGAGTGCACAGTCGAAACGCACACTGAAAATCGGAATTCTCACACAAATGACACGAGGGAATCCCTCCCGGCTCCCGGCTAGACGGAATTATCTCGGTCTCTATTTCCGTTTCGCGTACTATTCAAATTGCGTCCTACTCGCTCCGGTTTCGCGATCTAAGGCCGTCTCTTTCGCATTCGGTTCCATTCACGAATGTGGATTTGAATGGATCCGTGAAATGCGCGTTTTCTTACCGCATTCCACAAGTCCGTGTGACTGACTCGAGGACGGGCGGGCGCCCTGCAGAGGAACGTAAAAAGACTAAACGTCGATGCGTATGCGATCACGTAGATTCAAAACGAAACCAAACAAAACGATTGTTTAATTGAATGTGCAATTTCGAAAAGGGCACATCTCTGAAAATGTAAAATGTTCAGGAAATGAAAAAAAAACTGATTATTTTCTAAAGCAGTGTAAAATTTTAAATATTAACTTTTGAGATATATTTTAGTGTTAAATAGCAATCGAAAATTACTGGAATTATTATAAAATGGGTGTAGGTAAGCCTCAAAACTACATGTATATGAAAAAATGTATTTGACAAAATACGCGACGTGTGCCCTTTTCGAAATTGTATATCTATATATTAATACGTGAAGGAAAAACTTTGTATCTCTTTTTACGAAAATTGCGCGGACGGAGGAGTATGAAATTTCCCACACTTATAGAGAATATAGAGAAGGAGTGCAGAATGTTAATATTTTTTAAAGTTATGCCTAAAAAATATATTAAATCAATAAAAAAAACATTACACACTACCATGTATTTGACGCAACACGCATGCGTACTATTTATTTAATGTCAAACTTTTTTTCTTGACGTCTTTGGTCAAATTGAGAATAGATTAAATATTGTTTGTCTTCACTAATATTTTTCTATAGTGTAGTCTTGGCGAAATTTGTGATTATAGAAGTTTAATAGTCTTTGAATATAGAATCATATTAGGGTACAAACTTACAATTTCAATTAATTATAGTCGAATTTCGACTACTGCGGGACCACTAGTTCAATTAAAATCAGCTTCCGTGCTAAGTAGTTATTGAAAAGTTGAAAGAAACTATCGCATGACGTGTATCGTGGAGCGTCGGTAGCGGTTGTAACGTCTTTTAATTGCAGCTCACCATGTGCTGAGCTCTAATCATGTTTAATTATAGTCAGAAGAGAGTCATTGCCGTTTATCATGTGATGAATGGAACAGTTATGAAAACATAATCCAATATAATCCACGTTCAAACGAATATAATTGCGTGTCTCTGATTGTAATGAAAAATTTTATAAGATTAAAAGATACATGGTAGTGTTGCCCAGATGAAATTCAAATTCATTTAATTTTACTCAATTATAAAAATCTTCAATTCTAATTTAAATATAGCCTATGATTATAAAAATGATGTTGATTATTAGGCTCAGACAAAAGTATTGTATAATCTATATATATAAAAATGAATTGCTGTTCGTTAGTCTCGCTAAAACTCGAGAACGGCTGAACCGATTTAGCTAAATTTGGTCTTGAATTATTTGTGGAAGTCCAAAAAGTTTAAAAGGTAGATAAATCTTCTATTTATCTTTTATGTATCGATTGAGGCACTACGAAGTCTGCCGAGTCAGATAGTTAATTATAAAACATTAAATTGTTTATTAAAAAGTTATGTAATTTAAAATGCTTGAATTATTTGATGTGATGGGTGTTTTGTTGCTTGTTTGAAAACTGGACTGAACTAGTTGTTTAATGTTTTATATAGCGTGCACCGTGTCTAGCATATAGTTAAAAGTATTTGGGTTCCTAGTTTTTAAATACATTTTTAAATTGTCATCGTTATACGGCTGTATTTGTGATTTAAGTTTAGCATAAAATTAAAACTATATTAGACGAGGCGTAGTTTGACAGCCGGTGTCCGCAAGAAACTTTGTAGCTTCTGTAAAACGTACCAATTATGATTCATCAATGTTTTACTGTAACTGTTTATTGTCCCGGCGCTCCGTGAACATATTTAACGTGCTTATTAATCCGATTCAGATTTATATCGAACAATAGCAGGCAGTATAAAAACGCGCGCAGTTTTACCCGGTTCCCTCAATCGTTTCGCTATTGTGCGATTCAGACAAGCAAAGCAATTGCCTCTTAGATTATAATAATATGTTGAAACAATTATTAGAGCCATTCCTCTAGTATACGTAAAAACCGTTTTTTTTATTGATTTTGATCGTCTTGTTAATGGTTATTGGTTTTGTCTAACGTACTGGGGGGAGTTTGTTTTGCCAATCAATGTCACTGTTTTTAATGCCGGAATAGTGTCGAAAGTATGACACTTATTTTTAAGATTAAAACTAGCTAGTTTCGGGCCGTCGAATGCGATATGTTTTATTAGGGAATAAAACTTTGAAAGTAGATTCTGATGTGATAATTTGAAATTCTGTGTCTGAGTTCGGTCTGAGTCGGGCCGTTGAAAGAATGAATTGCTTTCGGCTTATGATCTAGTAGATGATGTAACTTTGAAAAGGCGTTAAAGTTTGCGATGGAAATAAAATAAACAATGCTTATCGGCCCTACTAATAATGACATTGACGTATAAATTATTGTACCAACTTGTACATGTTGTATTTTTGGAGTCAATTTGATATTGTTTCAATCGTATTTTCTCGGCCATCGGACAATAGGTTTTCTGCGTTCTATAAATTACAATGGCGGATCTAATGAAGACCAATCCACAAATGCAGACATTTTATAGCACAGTTAAATAGCATTGAAATTTACGATGCACTATATTTTATCTCAATTTAGACTAGAATCTAGTGCTTATAATAGCAAAAATAATTGAAAGTAAAATGGCGGAGTCCCGCCACACCTTTATAGCACCCGTGGAGACTATAAAAATTACAAACAAACAAATCGAAAGTTTATAACAAAGCAACAAAACGAGATAAGGGCTACTTAAAGCCGTCTCGAGTCCTCGTTAAAGCCTGATATACGATTTATAATAAAAACTAATAAAATATTTGCAACAATTTAAAAGAGAATCGATAAAAAACTAAGTAGGCGAGTATCAAATGTGTGCTCAATGTTGCCGGTCGAAAGATAGTAAATTGCGTTTTACAACCTCGCTGTTTGTTTTATTTTTAATCAAAACATATTTTTTTTAAATCAACAACATTATACATTATTGGGATTTCGCGAGTCGCAGACTAATTAAAACTAGTTTTATAGTTTAATCTCGATTTTATTATTATTATATTCGGAATTCTGTTGACATTTTAATATCGTGCTGTCGGCTTATAACGCACGACTTACGAGACGACCGAAATAATGTCAATGAAAAAGGCGGGATTAATATCTAAAAGTATTTTTGATTATGGCAATAGTATGGCATAGTTAGGTTTCGTACACGAAACATTTTCACCGCAAATTTAGGACTACGGGTTTTGATATTAATATGGTTTAGAGACATAAGATATTGGTATGGTATTCTCTGGTTTTTTAATGCACCCACAAAAGTTTCAGAGTTAATATTACCGTAATTCGACTTGTAATCGTCAAAGTACGTGGTGACATTCACGTCGTACTGTCATAAGGTCCCAGTAACCATTTTAAACCACCAGAGTCGTTTACTCTTCTATCCATCGAGAGTACTGAAAAAGCTAAGTTAATAATCTACTTATATGTATAAAAATTTTTATTTTAAAAGTAACCTAAACTTTTGAATTGATCATCTATTGATAAAATTACGCAAATAAAATATTTAGTGTTGCTGTTTTTTCCCTCCATAATCACTGACAAAGCTTGTTGAGAGTGTTATCCTGAGCCTAATTCAAAGATAAATCAGAAAAGCCATTAAACAATCTCTGCGATTATTTTAAGCGATTTTAACAACTAAGTAGTGTGTTGTAAAACGGCTACAGTCGTCAGGTCAATGGTATTCCGCAGGTCAGCCGCATCTCAGTTCGATTAAATGTAATTTACGGCTCATATAAAATGATTTTAATTTCTAGAATCGACACTCTCTACTTTAGTACGCATACCTACTAGAACTTAAGAATTTTATTTGTCTCAAAAAGTTTGTCCGATTAGTTTTTATCACGATCTTCTAGTGTGCATTCGTAACATACTCGGTTTAAAAATTTTAATCTACTATTGTTTTTAAAGTTGCACTTGATAATCGATTTGTTCTAACGCCAGTGAAAATCGATAACGGTCCAGATGCACAAAAATGGGACAGATGAATCGATTTGCCCCACATTTTGGCGGTCTAGCGGCCGCCGCCGGCGAGGGTAACGTTCGCGATAAGGGATAGTGCCCCCCTATAGGGGCAGGGGTAATCTCCCTGCCCCCCTTGATAATATTTACCGCCCCCCGGCCATACTTACGCCCCTCAGTATTTACGGGTTAGAGAAAAACAAGGGTACTCGTGCTTCGGAAGGTGCAACGTAGATTTTAATCCTTTTTGATGTTTATGATTGATGCGGGATTTTGCGATCGGCACAGCACTGATGTTGATGGATTCTTTATGATTTCCCGTTTATGCCTATTGCTTCTCAATGGGTCGTGCACAAGACTACATTTAATAGATCAGCAGAGGACTGTATCTACGTATTCCGCAAATGGTTTTGTTCAAAATAATGAATTCACANTGCAACGTAGATTTTAATCCTTTTTGATGTTTATGATTGATGCGGGATTTTGCGATCGGCACAGCACTGATGTTGATGGATTCTTTATGATTTCCCGTTTATGCCTATTGCTTCTCAATGGGTCGTGCACAAGACTACATTTAATAGATCAGCAGAGGACTGTATCTACGTATTCCGCAAATGGTTTTGTTCAAAATAATGAATTCACACTTCTAGATTATAATTTATGTCTGTAGCCTATTTATCCATTTCTTATTGTCATTATATGGTTGTGATTCACTATTGACCTTGAAAACGTTGCGGATTTAATAAATTAGGGCACAAACTTCAATCAAACTATATAACGTATAAACTCAACAAAGTGCTTAATATGTGTAGTTTTAAATCGAACTTTCAAAGTAACGTATCCATTTATAATAGCCGCTAGCGCCATCTGTCAATCAATAATTTTCAATAAAAAACTTAATTAGGCTTTCAAAGACATAGCAACATTTAATGCCATGAAGAAATTGCTATCAAAAAACATTGTGTAACTTATTTTGATTCGTTAGCAGATAGACATAGAGGCCAAATTTGTATTCCTATAGAATTAGAGATGGTAAATATAAGTTTGTTGTATTGATAAAACGTGATAGTGACGATGGGTGAAGACGTCAGATACATATTGACGCGTGCCCCAGAGCCCAGTATGTCGACACAGCCAGTCACAGTCAAAATGTTAATTATTATTTTCATTGCTTTTACGGACACTTGAGTGAGTTTCGAACGTGAATCATCAATTTCAATTTTAAATAAATTCACAGGAATTATTGACTTAACGCTTTATAACATATAGTGCATCTAGAAAGTTTTTTCGCTCAGATGTGTGTACGATTTTGCTATAAGTCGAAGTGTAGTATGATTAAAATTATTGTAGAAAAATATAAGCATAATTACATATAATTAGAATGATAAAACGATATACGATCGTAATACCAACGGGGCAAAACCCACCCGATCCACCATTTCGTGAATGTTTTTCGGTTAGTTACACGTTTGGATCGGAGGAAATTAAGTTTGGGGAATTGAAACTGGTCATTGTTCTTTTAATTGCGGTCAATTTGTGGCGTTCTACCCGAAAAGTGCTGATCATTGTGTAGGTAAGTCATTATTTCAAGGGTTCCGATCGCTTCTGTTTTTTTCCAGCGGCTGTGTTGTTTGTGATATGGCCACTATCATCGTAGGTAATTAAAAAAAACAAATTTAAAATTTTCACTCATTTGCCGATTATGTTTGTTTTATTGGGAAGTTTAAAATATTGAAATAATTAACAAAAGTATTTTTAAATGTAAACTACAAATGACACGTAATGCTTTCATTAAATTCGTTGAAATAAAACCACTGTCGCTAACATCACAATGAATTTAAATTTTGAAATTAGTTTTAATTTCCATTTGTAAGATATCAAAGGAAGGGTTGCACAGTGAGCCGACTCCGTGCTGACTCGCATAAAATCCTCTTCTGCATATGTTCTGTGATTGATGTGCCCTGTAATTATTTAGACTCGTTAATAACACCGCAGATGACGTCTGCACTTTGTTTTTGACGACTTAAGACGAATGAAACGAAAAATTCTATCCGACTCTTAATAGACTGATTGTTGATTAAAGGAACTGAAATTGGTTATTAAGAGAATTGGATTTGTGTTTTGGATGCGAAAGTTTAATTAAGTGTTGGAGTTATTGTAAAATGGGCAAGGTCGTTTACTGTGTAATAAAGTTTTCTGATTTAATTGGAAGGACGCAGGAATGAAATATATTTAGAGTGCTGACGTATATTAATGTTAGGGCCTCGATTTCGATTTGGGAACTTTGTATGACGAAGAGCCTTGTTTAACCTTAGACACATAGCACTGGGTATGTCAGTTTGGGGCTAGAGGAACGTATGTTTTGCTTACGATTACATGTTTTTGTTTAAATAATATGCAAGTGCGTTTGTGAGCACACAATTTTATCCGAAAATCTAAATCCATCAAAAGTAAATCAAATTACCTTAATAATTGTTCATTGAATTAATTAAACAATTTCCTGTATGCAACCGCACCTCGTTGTGTAAATACGGGCCGCTCCCGTTCTTATATATATATCGTACACGGCATATCGTTTGAAACATTTACATAAACGGCGGCCACATACAAATTGTCTTTATGTTTTCTGTGCGTGCGACCCCAACGAATGAGAATATTAACGTAAATAGTAATGGCGGTAAAAAAGGCTATTATGCAAATGAAACGTTTTGAGGTAAATAGAAAGTGACGTAATACGACGTTAAGAAAGTTATAATAAATTGTTGTTTTGGAAATACGCTCGGTGTTATAGATTTTTTTTGAGTTCGATAGCGTGCTTGCTGGAACATTGGGCTTCGTCAGTGCTAACGCTATACTTGGGAATAAGATTTTGAGTTTTATATAGTATACCTACGTTTTGTATTTTTTGTCAGATAATTCTAGAATGATAGTTTATGCGTTTAGTTTAAAGCTTAGTCAAAAACATGCTAGAATTTCAATCAATTGAGTCTAACAGGCGTTGCGTTACGACGCTTGTTTTTAATGAAACTTACTTACTTACTTACTGGTGGTAGGACCTCTTGTGTCAGCCGTTGTAACTATACTTGAGACTTTAGAACTTATATCTCAAGGTGGGTGGCGCATTTACGTTGTAGATGTTTATGGGCTCCAGTAACCACTTAACACCAGGTGGGCTGTGAGCTCATCCACCCATTTAAGCAATAAATAAGATTTTTTTTATAGTGATACTGAATTCTAATTAGGGACCATTTTAGCGTTGGTCAACAGATCCGGGCTTGTCTAGTATAAAATATTTAAGTTTAAGAATGCTTTGCGGCAGATATAGCCAGAGTTTGTCACTTTTGTATTCATATATATCTGTATATTGTTTATTTCTATCTTGTTTTTTTAATCGACAAGTACATCGCGGTGAATTTCTTTCTTTGAGTAATTCTTGTCCTTCCGATAGTTGTCTGGAAAAGACTGCTTTTAGCGACCGCCCGAAGTACTATTGTATTTAATCTTTTGCATTTCTCATTACTTTTTTATTTTTATACTAGCGACCCGCCCTCGCTTCGCTTCGGAAACATTAAAACACACATGAAACAAAAAAAAAAAAATAAAAAAAAAAATTAAAAAAAAGTAGCCTATGTTCATCAGGGACAATGTCGGCTTCTAATGGAAAAATAATTTTTCAAATCGGTCCAGTAGTTTCGGAGCCTATTCGAAACAAACAAACAAACAAATCTTTCCTCTTTATAATTTATTTTTATATTGATGTACAATAAAGCATACTTCCATTCTACTCAACATGTATTCTTGTAAGCTCTGAGAACCACTAATTATTAAGCAAACTGTAATGTTTAAGATGGATTCCTTTTATAACACGATGCTTTTCTTTTATTCTGAATGTATCCTTACTACATGCTATGTACAAATTAATGTTATAAAATTCATATCATTCTGCTAACAAGATTTTAGACGCGGCATATGTGCATTACCCAATAGGAGCACACGGTTACCTGTGGGGCCACAAATGCCTATTAACATTTCAATACGTTTTTTTACTACAGTATTAATTCAGCTCTACGTTACAGCGTGGCCACGATACATTTCATTCGATGACCACGAAATAGCATTTTCGACAAATTTATTTATACTAAATTAAATTTACAGTGCTGCAATGTGGTTGGTTGGTGTTGATCATAGTCTGTTCAGGTTATAAACATGCGATGTCATTCGACAATACACTTTTATTGCTCTAGACGTAGAGGGGAGTTCACGTACCATCTGGTGTTAAGTGCATCAAAAAGGATTCGAATCTACAATTATCAGAAGCTAAAAGCGTTTCACTGGTATAATAAAATTTAAAAAAAAAAAAACATAATGCTTTACTTTACGGAGATATGTATGTGTATATGTATGTGTACATATATGCATATGTATTTCACTGGAATGGTACACCGCGCGTAGTTCGTTTCCAAATGATTCCTGTCCACCTGATGGTTGTCTGGAAGAGATCGCTCTTAGCGATAAGACCGCCAATTGTACTTTTTTGTTGTTAATGTATCGCACTGTTTATTTGTTTTTTGGTGTACAATAAAGAATACTCTCTCTCTCTCTCTCTCTCTCTCTCTTTATTACTGAGAACACTAACAAAAAGAGTCATCTAGTTAAATAAATAATTCGTTCGTTCTCATGCCGCCATGTGAAAAAAGCGCGCCCATTAATCATGTGCAACTCAAAATAATACCATTGGCAAATCCATTGAGATGATAGATATGAATACGTTATGATACATATTATTACGTTTAATAACAAACGGTCGTTGAGTGCCGAATCTGCTTACGTCACATCGCTACGGGAATAATAGAGTTCGCTACGATCGTTTAGCGAACCCTCGGAAATTGAAATAAAAAAATAAAAAAACTCCATCCGAGATATGATTTGCACATTTGATTTTTTTATTAATAACAGTTTCGTGCGCTTTTTTTTTTCAAACTTGGAGCTGTGAATCGATTTGTTTCATAGAATGTATGCTGTTGCCGTAATTAAGTTTCGTTGCTGGGAATTTGTTTTGATTAAACCGATCTTAATATCTAGGTGTCGTGATACATACACACAGATATTGATTAGATGTTTTGATGTTAATTTTTTTTATTTTTTATTGCTTAGATGGGTGGACGAGCTCACAGCCCACCTGGTGTTAAGTAGTTACTGTTACCCATAGACTTCCACAACGCGCCACCCACCTTGAGATATAAGTTGTAAGGTATAGTTACAACGGCTGCCCCACCCTTCAAACCGAAACACATTGCTGCTTCACGGCAGTAATTAGCGGGGTGGTGGCACCTACCCGTGCGGACTCACAAGAGGTCTTACCACCAGTAAAAGTTAGTAAAAGTAAGTTAGTTAGTTATTATTGGTTGGAGAATATATTCTTTCGGAATTTATGGTGTCGGTATTTTCCTAATTTCCTCTGAACTAATGTGTTATCGGTATGTGCCGATTGATCTGAATTGATCAACAAAATTGATCATTGCAATAAATTTCTAGAGAGCAATCGCTTCAATCCGATTTCATTATATTATAATTTGTTATCTTTATATAACACATAACTAATGTGCTATCATTATAAAGCTATAATAACTTTTTTAGTGATTCAAAAATTTATTCAGTAATTATTACCTATCTTCAAATTCATTTATTTATACACAATATAATATTAAGTGAGAACTAATAACTTTTTTAGTGATTCAAAATTTTTTTCAGTAATTATTACCTATCTTCAAATTCATTTATACACAATATAATATTAAGTGAGAACTAATAACTTTTTTAGTGATTCAAAAATTTTTTCAGTAATTATTACCTATCTTCAAATTCATTTATACACAATATGATATTACGTGAGAACGATATGATGATTTCAAATGAAACTAAACATGTAGTATGGTTCGTCAAATTAATTTGTTATTCGTGTTCATATAATGTTTTTAAGGCACAGTTGCTTGAATAAGCTCACGACCCAGCTAGCGTTAAGTAGTCACGGGAGCATACTCTTACATATAATATGCACATATAATATAATTCCGAAACGTCAATTATTTTGACATTAGTTAATAACAGCTGCCCCGCCCTTCAAACCAAAATTCATATTTGATTCGCGGCAAAACTACTTTTGCAGTTTGGTGGTATTTACCAATGCAGGTCAACGTTACGACCGGGAAATACTTAAACTAATACTAACTAGTGGTCCCGCAGTAGTCGAAATTCGATTATAATTAATTGAAATTATAAGTTTGAACATTAATAGGGTTATATTGTCACAGACTATTATACTTATATAATCACAGATTTCGTCAAGACTACACTATAGACAAATAATATTAAAGATTTACAATATTAACCTATTTTCAATTTGATCACAGACTTTAAGCATTAACTGAAGTTTGACAATAAACAAAGAGTATATATACATATGTGTGTGTCAAATACATGGCAGTGTGTGTAATGTGTTATTTATTGATTTAATGTATCTTTTATGCATTATTTAAAAAAATATTAGCATTGTGCACTCCTTCTTTATATTCTTTATAAGTGTGAGAAATTTCATACTCCTGCGTCCGCGCAATTTTCGTAAAAAGGGGTACAAAGTTTTTGCTTCACGTATTAATATATAGATATAATATTTCTGGTTTTAACAAATAAAAAGAGAATACACATCCAATTGAACTCGTAGATTTCGTACGAAAGAACTCCAAATATTCGGACATTCGGACGGCCGGGGGCCCCATTCGTAAGAATGTAATTAATTAAATAAATGTACAGTACCGAAAAGAAATTCGGCAACCCTTGGCGGACGTTTTTTACAACAGACATACCTAATTTCGCATCGAAGGGGGCGTAATTGACTCGTTAATTTTATTGAAATTTTCCGTTGATTGGAATTTTTTCTGTGATTTCCAGTTGAAATATCTGTTCATTGATTTTAAATGAACACTATTTGTTGTATCGATTATACTAAAAGTTACTAATATACTGCTACTACTACTATAAAATAGAAAAACACAACTTTCTCCTACTTTACAGACAAGACTGTTCCAAGTACGTAATTCTATAGCAATTTGATATTTCACCCGAAATGTTATTAATGCGAAATGGAAAATTATGTTTTGGTTTTTTCGTAGTAGATTTTTTCATTGCCAGTATGTCGTGAGCATTCAAATTAATTAACGATTTCAATAATCAAAGATGTTTCTTAAGTTTTATCCACAGCGCATTTCCAGAGATACTGAGGGCTATGACATGTCCTCTTTCAAACGAGGTTTTCGGAGGGTATTCAACGGTCAGCGGTTTGGCTATGCCCTTAGTATAGACGTCCATGAACGACGATAACTGCTCACCACCAGGTGGGTCTTACACTCATCTACCTGCAAAGGCAACAGAAAAAATATGATAACAATAATCAGTGCTTTTAACTTAATTACGCTTCGTTACATATGGTAATCATCGACCATAAAGAATACAATATCTCGGTAACAATCTAACGAGGGTAGGATAGAAACTGCTCTAAATCACAACAACGTTCACTTCTCATATTTCCAATTAAAATTCTTATACGTATATGCATTGTTGTGAATCAGATAACGCTATTGTCCGCTGAGTAGTTTTGTCATAATGCGAGCATACGACTGTGTTATGTGTTTCTAGTAATAGATCGTCCAGTGACTTGTAAACATTCACAATTAAAATAGTCGACTATGCTAAGTGATTTGTAGAGCGCTTACAACATAGATAGGTTTCCTACTTCAGTGGCTTACAACGAATACGTGTTTTTTTTATTCCTGTCAAAATCTGATAAGCATTTGGATACAAGTGTAATAACAATAATAAGTTTGGAAAATGAATAAAATATATATTGTGCCTTTGGTGCTTTCCAGCACTGAAGTCATACCAAAGTACCTTCACCGCTCCATCAAACTATTAGATTTACCCAAATATATATTTTTATACCATGCAAAAAGCCACAATTTTAAATACGTGCCGGATCGTTCGGAAGTTTTTGCTGGACGAAACATCAGACGAAACTAAAACTGAAAATGAGCTCCACTTGACGTAGGCCCGTGGTTTTTCAGTACTTACCGAAATTCATAGAAATTCGAGAATAAAAACTTTGTACTTAATGAAAAATAATAAGTGTACGTCATCGTTCATGGATTACAGCGATATCAGAGGCGCAACCCATCGATACAGCCCACTGAATTTCTCGCCGTATCTTCTTAATGTGTCGTGATTCTGATCCGATGGTAGATTCTATGAAGCACGCCTCTTGCTAGAGTTAGTGTTAGCAAATTTTATCAGGTTGCCCCCCCCCCTGTTTGAATAGGCCCCGCGGCTACCAGCGAATAGATACAGAAAAGACGCTCAACATCAGCAAATAAGTCGCTGCCAGCCGCTGAAGGGTCTCTTCAAACTTTTTTAAAACCTGTCCACTCTAGGAGTAGCTAAGCAAAAACAACATTCAGAGTAAAAATACATAGACATTAAAACCTTTTGTTTGTCAACGTAATTACATGCTTTTGAAACGCAGAGCAGATACGAAGCAAACAGTGTCTTAGCTAATAAGATTACTGGTACATCCTGCTTTCCCGGTGGCCTAATCCGTGTGCTCATCTTATCAGTTATAGGGAAAAAATTTATGAATAGACTACACTGTTCGGTAATCATTAAAATTTAATGTTTGCAGCCGGTTACATCTTAACAATTTAGATTAAAGTCCAAAGTGAAGTTTGGTAGTGCGTGATATGGAAAGGTAATTTATTGTGTGGTAAAATAATTTAGAGTCGACAAAATGTCGTAGAATGTGAATCAGTAATGCGTTTCGGCTTGAAGTGTGTAGCCATTGTTGAATTGTAAAGCTGAGACTTCAAACTCAGGTTGTTGATGCCTATGGCCTCCGGTAACCACTTAACTGTGAGCTCGTCGACCCACTTAGCAATAAAAATGCATAACTACTTTGCGGCAGGAATAGGTAGGACGGTGGTATAAATCAGTGCGACCTCACATTCTTACCACTAACTGCAACAAAAAATGTGTATACTTTGGTATGGTAGCATGATTTTTATGACTTTATGCACACGCACTTCTACGAAACAAATTGAAGTGGTATTCGAGCAAGTAATCCAATTTGAGTGTTTTATTCGGTTTTTATTCGTCCGTGACCACGTAAGCAGGTAGTCGGTATATCGGTAACAATAAAAGGAAAATAATAAACGCGACATTAGGCAGTTAAACTAGTTTTAATAGCATTAAAAAATTGAAATAGCATTATAAAGAATGTGAAGAAATCACGACTTCATTCATGTTTAAATGACATAGTCAAGAATATGATAACCTTGTTATATTTAACAAACAATCACACTAAAAGATGGTTCAAAATAGAAACCAGTTAAATAAATATTTCGTGTAATACATTCATGTTTTGTATTTTAAGGAACGGTGAAGTTGACCGGCTTAATCGTATGAAGTCTTAAGAGTCTTAAAATACAGACGTAATTCGTGCTGTGAGTGAGATGTAAGGATACAGTCACACGGTAAGCTGTTTGCGTAAGGAATACTTAGATACGGTAATTCAACTTCCTTACGTCGAGATAAATAGATACTGTAAAGGAGTCCCGTTGTCTGCTATGATTTAAATTACGTTGAAGCGAAAATTGAAATAAAATTACTGTTACTGTGTTACTGCTTAAGGTTATTACACTTGTACACAACAATAATGCTCTCTTTAGTAAAAATAATATATTTATACATATTTTTTTTATAAAGAAATTTGGCTCGAACGCCTTTGGCATTGATTTTGCCAATATCACAGTATGCACAAAGATGACAGATGTTTAGATAAAAAAAAAAATTGATCAATTTTTTCATACGGATCGTATCTGTGATTTTAAGAACAGCACAAACAAGTATGTTCAATTAACTACTTTAAAGATAAATATTGTTAGCAGATAAAAAAATACCTAGAATAGGTATTTACATGTTTAGAATACCCCCCCCCCCCCGGCTATACACACACACTATACACACACTGTGTATAAAATACTGAACTCACCGGGACTATAAATGATGAAAATTGTTCAAAGAAAGAATAGGTGTATTGGGGTGGGATAGGGTTAGTCAGTGTGATAAAATAAATAACAAAGGCACAGAGACTATTAGTACAGATAGATGGCGCGGAGGTATATTTTGATCAGTTCAACAGTGACTAGTCGAGGATATAAACATCATCTGTATGTAGTCCATTTTCGTCAAATAAGATTTTCTCTCCTTAACAAAAATAGTCAAACATTTTCATTCGTGCTATTCAGAACGAGCACCTATGTATGTACAAATTGCGAACAGACTGCCATTAAGCATTCGTGTGTAAGCACTTCCCCTTATATTCCTTCTAGAGATACGAAGAATATTGATGTGCGAAATTAAAACATTTGGAATTATTAATACTTTCGTCTTTGAATCTACCGACGCTAACCTACAATTGATCTGTGTATTGGAATGCATAAATACATTCTTACACGTGATAAAACTAACAATGCAATTAACATTAATTTCTACGCCTTCGCCACATAACCAATACGGCAAAAATATTGCGTGATGTAATTAAAAAGTACACACTTATTGAAAAGTACTTCCTTTATCAATTAGTTAACGAAAAAAACTGGCTAGCTGCAAACAAGGTTTTTAATTAAGATCAATGTTTTTAATAGTTAATATCTGTTAAATGACGGTTCGGTATTTATGTTATAGTATTAATTTGAGAATTTAACATCGTTAATGTTTTATAACTATGCAATTTTTTTACGATTAAAATTTATATTATTTTTTTTTCACTGACCTATACCAGACTCG
Organism: Bombyx mandarina; assembly: GCF_003987935.1. The sequence goes on from NW_021011541.1 coordinate 808,317, forward strand.
TGATGAAATTTATATTTCGTTTATTACATTGGTTCATTTGATTTTTACAGACATTTACAGAAACAAAACACTATTTTTTATATTCATAAGCTGGCTAATAGATGACTTATATAATACCTACATAGAAAAAATCGGCTGACAAACACAGGTGAAAATTGTACTCAGTTGTTTTATTTTTGTCCGTTTATAAACAATATCACTTCACTTGCATACTTCATTACTATAAAATAATATAGGTTTCAATCTTTCTGGTTTCTTACACGGCTATTTCTATACGGCTCTTATTACATCTTAGACTTGTATGACATAGCGCGAGGCTTGCATGAGCTTTGAAGTAAGAATAATATTCATTATGCTGGAGGTATTCGACTTCGTGTTGCAAGTTAAACGTTATTTTGTGTTCATTTCTTTTGCTATCAGTAATTACTTACGTAATCATCTCTCCATTTTTTTGGTTATTTATACGATGTTTCCATCGCTGTAATCGACTATGAGTAAGTATATATGTAAATATAGTAAGTATACATGATCGAAAGTAGTAGTGGTAGCTTTGGCAGATCGGGCTTGTAAATTATAGGTGGGGCTCTATATGACCTATTTCTTCTGAGATCGAGTCAAATAAACCTAAATCAACGTTTCAGCAAATCCTAGAAAAGATCACAACGGAATAATATTAAATTTCGATTTTAATACAATTTTTTGCTTGATCCGCTTCGATCTACGTAACGTAGTCTTCAATATAATTTTCACCAATATAAAGATTTCGGTCTAAATTGAACATTTTTACACATATGAGGTACTAGAGACGAATGATAATACAAAAATTACTTGGGCTTAATATTCGGATCAAAATAATATCATACAAATATGTTTTGTTAATTTTTGATTCAATTTGCTATTAAAACGCGTTTTTATTTTATTTTTAGGCGACATAATTTTTTCTAAGCTAAACTAAAAAACAACATCTTATCGTTTTAAAAGTCCATAATACACCAACCCGCAACCTAAAGAGGTGACAGCTAGCGGGCGCAATACGGGTTCACTGACCGCGCGAATCATCTGATTTTAGCTTTTCATAAGTTTCCAAAGGCGATTTCTATGTAATACTTCATTACTCAACAGCTTCACCACCTTTTTCGTTTTGGAGATGTTCTTTTATAAGTAGTCATGGTACCAAGGGGTATGAAAGCGTTTCGGTAAACGAAGACTGGGGTTGGGAGTGGTAATCTTCTTCTTCTATCTTCTATATATATAAAAATGAATTGCTGTTCGTTAGTCTCGCTAAAACTCGAGAACGGCTGGACCGATTTGGCTAATTTTGGTCTTGAATTATTTGTGGAAGTCCAGAGAAGGTTTAAAAGGTAAATAAATATGAAAATGATCGGAATTAACAATTTTGATTTTTCTTTGATGTGTCCCCCGTCGGACGGATTTCTTTTGTTTGTTTTAAGTTTATTTTATACAAAAGTTTAGGTCTTTTATTTATCGATTGAGGTACTACGAACTCTGCCGTTTCAGCTAGTAATGGATAAAAATGATGATTAATATATGCAAATCAAGCTGTAAAAGTCAAGAATAACAAATACATATCACATATAGGTAGAAAGTGAACAAAGGAAAAAAAAGAGAAATTTAAGTTTACACAAAAAAAAAACAAAAAATCAAAAACAACACAATACGCACATAATAATATGTACATCAACTTACACTTTAAAACTTAATAATACTCATTGGATCACTTTAAAAATATTCCAAAATAGCATTTCTATGTGCTACGTGACAAACAAAAGATGGCGGCATTAGAGAACTTAATTATGTTCAGTATTTTTGTTATGTTCAGTATAAATTAAGCATATCATAGTTTCCAATATTTCAAATACTAATATTTAACAGTTTTCTTAACAATACTTAACAGTTTTCGTCGTCACGGATTAGTAACAATAATAATTATCTTTTTCGTCAACATTTCAATATCTTGATAGCTACCGTCTACGTCTACAAATATATTTTTTTACATAAATTAATGTCATTTAATAAGTGTTTCAATTGTCATAACGATATTAGCATAACATAAAATTTTTGCATGTCTATGTAGTAATTCTTTAAATTGTATCCCTAAAACAAATTTCGGTTATTAGGAATAACAATGAGAATATTTTGTGATCATGAATCGAACAAGCAATGCACAGCACTCGTTATGCGCAAGTACTGGCTGTATCGTTGGTAGGAAATGTAATTACCCTGTGTGCTCCGACGATGCCTTTAACTCACTCATGCATGTAACGCCTTATCTCTGTTGCATGTTTTTTCAATATGCAATCCACAGACAATCGCGCTCACCTTATCTGCCAATCGGATTCTCAGGTATTTTTTTAATTCGCTTACAGTTCTAATTATCGAGCATTAACAAAGGTCTGTGACTTCATTGGGTTTGTGGCTCTGCAGATGTCTTTATTAAGTGCGCTCGTGGTCCAAGCAGTAAAATACATGCAACTCGTATAAAAAATTCGTGATAATCGGGCAAATCTCATACTCATAGGTGATCACTGTTTACATTCTGCTAGTATTAACATATTGGCATAGATAATAACATGAGTGACATGCTGAATTTTTGACGTGACAACGTCTTATAATTCAATGGAGCCATCTGCACGCACGAAAAAACATGACTCATGCGGCGTTACCTCACTCTGAGGCGTTCCATTTAAGGCTTGAAGTGCAAGCGAGAGCGCGCAACGAGCGACAAAGAGGCACAATCGGCCTCCGCGTTCGACCGCGTTCGACATCTCTCTCTCTCCTACTTGAGTGGGCGATGCATCCGCGTGAACAGCTGCTATTCAATAATACATTTACATGTTTTCGTCAAGTTTGAAATTCAGTGAAAAGTGAATGTGGTGTCAATTGTTTATAGTAACGATAATTGCGATAATTGAAAAATGAAACCATTCCATCAGTAGTTTCTTATGACGTTGTCACGTTCAACTATCGTCAGTAAACCGACTTTACAGACAACCGTTTTTTTTTTTGGCTATGATTGACGCATTTCGGCCCAACATACTAATATTCCAATATCTGCCCGTAAAATAATGTTCTTATGGTATTTTTCTACCAAGATTCTCGTTTCCCTTCTGTCATTTTCTCATTTCTGTCTATAATACTAAAAGATAGAATATGCTATTCAACAGTAACCGCTTAACATTAAGAGAGCTCTGATCTAGTTTATCCTAGTAACATGCTACTTGACAAATATGATTAATAATTATTAATTATTATTTAAAATACCAATACCTACTATAAGTATCATACTGCAGTAGAGTAGTCGGTTAAGCTGAACTTTTTAAACTAAATAAAACCTAACAGAAACCGTTGCTTTTATACTAATTGTTCTTATTGCATGTATAGATTTTCATAAGTAGCCAGTTTTGTGTTACTTTGTAGTACGTTATTAATATGGCGTGTTTTTGTTCTTTCTTTTTTTATTGTAGCAAACTGGACAGAGATTTAGAATAGAAACTTTCTTTGTAATCCTTTTTTATAATAAAACCAATTATGAAAGCAAGGTTTAGATACAAGCAAGGTGTTTTTGCTTTTTTATTGTAATCAAAAATTGCCAAAGGATCGTATGTGGTTACCGCCATTTACAGATCTTGGTAAGGCTAGAGATATGGCGAATCGTGAAAAATTCAATAGCAGGTGAACACCAGTGCGCAAATAAATGTGAATTTAAAAATAAATTACTTGAATTTTTCCAATAAATGGAACAATCGGAAGAATAATGTTGGCGGTTCGATACAGCTGTGTGTATGAAATTACGCACACTTTTTTTTTTGTTAAATGCAACCGCTTCGGTTCGATCGGAATGTGTTGAATGTTTCGCGTTTTACAATTAATTATTTTCACTAATTGAATCGTCTGCGGTACTGGAAGTTATTCAATATAGTTTTTGTCGAATTGAAAGTAGTTAATTTCATATTATTTGCCATTTCATTATTATCTATACACCTACTTGTCTGAATGTATACTTATCAACTATTTTAAAGTAGTGACAGAAATAAGGCTAAAAAATAAATACACAAATTTGCAGTAATATTAATAAGCCAGTTTTGAGGTATCTCCTCTCTCACATAAAAACACTGATCATCATGTATATAACAATTTAGAAACAGAGCTTGCCCTATGATACAAATTATTACAAATTTGTATTATATTTTCTCTTTACTTTTGCAATTTATATTTTGCTAAAATACTATTTTGAAAATAATTTGGTATGGCAACACCTTCGATCAACAATAGTAACTAGATTTCGGGTCGGTGCAGAAAATCCGTCTCGTCAAATAACAGCTCACTTGAAATGTGAGCTGTTATTTTGTTTAGTTCACTTCAAACACAGCCAATGTCAACCCGTCTCACAATACCGCAATGTGTATTCAAAAGTTGCAAAAATAATGCCCGGAAAAGCAATTTAACGGCCGAAGTATCTTACTTTCGGTAAGTACATGAAGTATAAACTATATTTTAAGCTTTAAACTTATAAATAATATTAAATTTTGAACAAAATTACCGATTTTTAGCCACCGCTACAAATGTTGGCCAAGGCTCGGCCAACACATGGACAAACTTTTACTTAACAGAACAGTAAATGCATGGAGTTGATTTGTGTTGTAATAATTTTTTAAAATTTGTTAGCAGTACTTCGAAATTAGTTGGTTAAAATTGGTTAATGCTGCTTTTGTGTCTGTTTGTTGGACTCTCATTAGATACTTAGCTTTCCATTTTTTATTTTAGCTTTCCTAGCAATCACGTGTGCAGAATGGATCTCGATTGTCGCCAGAGAAACAAGAGATGACTTTTATAAGCCAGCTAAGATCTCCGCTTTGACACTGGACATCTTTGCCTTCCGTGCTCACGGCTACTGAAACGTGGCCGAAACATTGTAATAAAAATACCGCCCTTGAAACCGTTTAAACGTTGTTTTATTATGTGCACTGGTCGCGAAAACTTAAAAACATCCTATAAAAATATATATTACACAAAAACGTAACGCTATTAAAATAATAAGTAATGTATAGATACTAACAAACATACATTTCCAAAACATAAAAATAAAACAACTAAACTTTTACTTTAATTCATTAATAAATTATTTTAGTGTTCAACGCGACTCCCTTACCTCCTGTAGTAAACAGAAATCGGCATTTCAAGAAGCAATAATAAATAAAAAAAAACGTTGTTAGTTCTCAGAGCAATTAAGGGAAAAGTTACTTTATTTCTTGCAGTTTAAGATTGATTTAACATTATACGTTCTTTAACATATGTCTTTTTATTGGTAAATAACAGGAGTAATTTATTGCTTTGCTAATTTTATGTGACGAATGATCATAAGTATTAGATAATGTTTTGGAGATTTGCGACTTTATTACTAGGTGCCATAGTTGTAATTAGTTTGAACGTAAAAGTGTTTCAAAACTTTTTTCTCCGTTTGTTAGTAAACGAATGTGTATATTCACGCGGACAGCTTTTGCTTTAATTTTGTACGTGTCCCTTTATCTAGTTACTATTGTTGATCGAAGGGCAACACTGAAGCTCATCAAAATCTACTGGACTTTTTGGCGGGAACGCGAGGAGTGAAGTTGTGTGATTTGTTTTATTTTGTCTAATTAGTGTTTCTTCAGGTATAAATATGTAATAACGGTGGTTTATAAACTGTTCAGTATCTGTCAAAGTGCACAAATGTGGGAAAATGAAACAAAGCGGCTGGACGTAACTTCTCGGGATCCTCCAAAAAGTCCACTGAAAAAATCTCAGTAAATGACAGCCATTTTACTGAGTTTATATTTCATCCCATATCATCTCTCTCATTTCATTTAATTTCATCCCAGTTGATAAATGTCTCAAATTAATCATCTTCATTTCATTTAAATCCATATTATCAATTTTCATAAAAATAAGAATATAAATTAAAATAAGATATGACTTAAAGATCTTAGTTACCAGGTCATAAAATCCCTTTTAAAACATTTCAAAATCTACAAAACACAAAAAAAAAATTAAAAGCAGAGGAGAAACTTGACTTGTATTTTGTATTTGTTATTATATAAAAAGTAATAAACAGTTTTATTATGATGACGTACCTAATGACACAGGTACTCGTACTAAGTAGTTTTAATAAATTCCCATTTGGGGTATTTGTAAATTGCCTACTCCAAATTATCCTCGTATTGGTATTGAGATATCAATACAAATCTCAATTGTATATAATGGCTTTCAACTAAATCAGGATAAATATCTACTTCTCGGTAGAAGAAGATTACGCTTCAACTTTGAAATACTACCATACTACTACCTGGAGCCACTGCGGTCATCCACAGTGCGCTTCCAGAGATCTTTTTTGCCACGTACCATCCGGCTATGGAATGAGCTCCCCTCCACGCTGTTTCCCGAGCGCTATGACATGTCCTTCTTCAAACGAGGCTTACGGAGAGTATTAAGCGGTAGGCAGCGGCTTGGCTCTGCCCCTCACATTGCTGAACTCCATGGGCGACGGTAACCACTCACCATCAGGTGGGCCGTATGCTCGTCTGCCTACAAGGGCAATAAAAAAAAAAAAAATAGAATAATATATTAATTCATTGATGAAACCTAAAAGACGAAACCTTTTCCATTTATCGTTTCGTTCTTACTGCCATCATTTGTTTAACTTATAACGCAACAAAGCTATTACCAAAATCACGATGTACGGTTTCCTGAATTATCAAAATGAGTTCACCCCTCGCAAAGGTTTGATGTCTTAATGTTTTGGTGATGTATGCCGACCGGAAATAAGTGTAGCAGCGGCAGTAAGAAATTCTGAAATATGGTTGTTTAACGAAACTTTATTCGAACATCTCTATTCTTTAGCTTTATGGATGTCTTACTCGAAAAAGTGTACATTGAAATTTTGTGAATGATATTAAAACTTTTTTTGACCAGTTAAGTGCACGAGCTTACAGTCTCTCCCTTGTGTTAAATGGGTATCGCAGCCCATAAACATCATAGCGGGAAAGCCACAACCGACTTTGAGACATGAGGTCGAACTCTCAATTAGGATGGGATAGGGATAATCTTAGTTGTGTTATTTTGCTTTCTCTCTGAGAATCATTCTTTAAAAACTATTTATTATTTAATAGTATGTGTATTTCTGATAAAAAATTGTAAATTGTAAATATAAATTAATTCCAATTTTTATTAACTTCTATCCAGTATCACTAAATCGCTTCTAAGCTTAAAAGAATTAATGAGGTTTGTCTGACAAAAAGAAAAGAAAAAGGTGCTCAACTGTGCAGTCTTTGTCTATGGCTATTTATAAAAATAGATTTATTATTACTTAGTTCGTCTACAATGAACTGATTTATTGTTACTAGCCCTCCTATACGGACCATAAACATACATTACCTATCTATGTGATCGCGTGTTACAGTGACTAAATACAGAGAACAATATCACCGGCACTAACTACTTTAAGGTTCGGGTTTTAGTATTGATAAATTATGTTAGATAGTTTACAATACTCGGCTGCCATTGAAAACGGAAACGTAACTCTAAATTACGATGCAGAAATAAAAACGTATAAAAACGGCGTAAAATTTACTACAATCTATGATCTTGCCGCTTACAAACATGCTCACTGGGTATGCCATCGAAATAATTGTTTTTGTCTATACTATTTTTATTAACTTAATTTTTATCATGGCTTTTGTGCGCGCCGATCTTCTTAGTGACTAATTCGTTTTGGACAAGATTTTTAGTGACATATTTAGATTGAGTAACATTTATAATTTGTTTTTGTTCCATTTAAATCAAATATGCAGTGACAAAGACAATTTTGTATTTTTCTTGTAAGAAATCACTGGGATACGATCGTGTAAATTATTAATATGACTGTTATGTAATAGAATATATTATGTAATTATTTACGCTATATGAATAGCAAAAGTTATTATTTCGTCATGCTTAATTTCTTTTTAGTGTAGCCGCACATGTAGTCCGAAAATAACGACGATCATATATTGCTTCAAAGCTACTCAAACCGGAATACATGACTATAATAGTACTGAGCAGAAATGAGTGCGGAGTCACAACATATCCTAATACTGAATAATTGTAACTACGTCATTTTCTGACGCTAGTTGTCTGTGATGCATGTCATGAAGATGTCAATTTCGAAAATAGAGTGCTTCTAACGTTTGAAACGTGCTAATGAATTTCAATTTTTACTTTGACCCCTAATTAACTCCTACCTCCACATAATGTTGGCCGATTCCCTGAAATATTTATGACATATCTTATTAATATTTATTGTTTCAACCCAATAAACTTGAATCACTATCGACTATTATTTTATGATTCTTTCGAGTTTTACTCATTGAAATAATTTATCTAACATTTGAACTACACGTACATATTATAATGTAACAACAATAAATTATATTTGTATTGGTAATGTAATAAAACGTGCATTCGCCTGGAGCTACAAGCTTCTGTTGCATTGCAATATTCTACCATCCTGTTCTCAGAGTTGTTTGTACCTAGTCGATTTACTTTAAGAGAGAATATTATTATTCTATTCCGACGAAATACGACTATCTTAGAGTTTCAATAAAAATTCAACGTAATTTGGATGCTTTTAGGAAAAGTGTTTTTATTATTATATTTTACAGGAGATACTAAACAACTACCGTAATTATTTTAGTATTAATTAATTTATGCATTGGATGCGCTAAATTATTAGTGTACCTAACAGCGAGGAACCAGTATTTCGTAGCGTATCAAAAAAATTTAAGCCATATCGGAGACTATTTTCCTGTAACCGAAACTATACTAATATGCAACTTAAAGATAAACGTGAAAAATATTCAGGTGCGGTGCCGATGAAAAAAACATTTTATTGCGATCTCGCAATCTAAAGCAAAGGCATTCGACGAACACACCGAAAAAATATCTCAATAAACAACAAAAATCTCTCAGGTCATCTGGTGTTATATGATTGCTGGGCTCTAGAGTAGAGTATAACGCAAATATCACTACTTGGATAAAAGTGGAGGTACAAATTATAAGTCTATGTATGACGTACTAACTATGCATTGTGTTGCCATTGAAAAAAAATCTTTCAATAATTATTTTGTACTATAGTTTCTTGCTGGACAAAAGCCAAGGTAATGCATTTCACCAAAAACGGCTATAGAAAAAGGCGTACATTCAATTTAGATTTTTACTTGCTTTTAATATGCCGCAAACATACACATACAAAACAAAAAAGCACACTAAATACCAAATACATTAAAAAATGAATAAACCCGAACTGGAATAGAACTTTGACTACGAGATACAATAGTCTGAGGCACGAAATAGCGAACGAACGGTTCGATTAAATTTATTAAATAGCCTTTAACGACGAAAATAACTATTTAAAACTAGTCCTAAAATGTTAAATAGCTAAAATAGAGTGAGCTTAAACTACAGTGGTTCCAATCATTACAATGTCATTAAAAATCCACAAAGTTGAAGTGAGAACTAATACGGCTTTATAATTGAACAAATGTTCCATTAAATTTATTTTATACAAGTTTGAGCGAGGAATACTAGGAATGGCGCCCTCAGAATTCATGGGCCGTGGCTATGAGTTCATTGTATATGGCAAGGCTGGTGTCACCAACCCTAAGGGCAAGGCAGGTGCTCTGGACGGAGTTTATTACACAGCAAATGTTTCATGTTCATCCAACGTAATTGTAACAAACTTATAAATATTGCCTTCGGGCGATACGCAATTCCATACCAAAAAAAAGGAATTATTAGATCGCTACGTCTCAAACATACGAAGCCTTCTTTTGTATAGATATTTGAGGTGTGGGGAGTAGATGTTGTTGATTGAAACACGTATTGTCTGTACGACGACTTTTATTATACTGAACTACTGACTTACACTACACCACCGGAGTACAAGAAAAAAAAATAAGCGACGTGGAGGATGATACAGAAACTCATATCAATACCAATTCCACAACTTTCGGGTGATCAGTCCGATTGTCCGTGTCATTGATCAAAACAAATTATTTAAAATCTTGAACATTTTCCATATCATTAAACAGAATACAGTAACAGTTTTGTAATACGGCACTGCTGTTTCGATTAATCACTCGGTCGAAAAGTTACCCTTTTAATTAGCGGTGGGCGAGAATTTTAATCTCGCCTCGCAGGATTACAAGCACTGCGCAAGGACTTAAACGATTCAGAAGTAATAATTCTTCCGGGTCTTTCTTATAAATAAGAAAAATAAAGGATCGCGTAATAGGATAACAGAAAATGAGAACGTCAAGAAATAGCTCGGTCCACTTCAAGCTACGATATGATTTAATATTGCGACGGCCAATTAAAAACCTAGTTCTGTAACTTTTTGTGCATGTGCGTACTCCTTGAAACTATAAAATATCATTACCATATGAAAGAAGTATAATTACGTATTTATAAACAACAGTGCTGTTATATTTTTTGTTTGCCATTTTAATTTGCCGCCTCTCGTCTTTATAGTGCGTTTATGTTCATAAATAATTAATATTGAGGCTAGATAATTGTATTTATCATTGCTATTTCCACGCTTACGGTTACTCTAGTTTTCTAGTTAGTNGAAACTATAAAATATCATTACCATATGAAAGAAGTATAATTACGTATTTATAAACAACAGTGCTGTTATATTTTTTGTTTGCCATTTTAATTTGCCGCCTCTCGTCTTTATAGTGCGTTTATGTTCATAAATAATTAATATTGAGGCTAGATAATTGTATTTATCATTGCTATTTCCACGCTTACGGTTACTCTAGTTTTCTAGTTAGTACGATAATATTGATTTTATGCAGTTTAATGGCTTTGTGCTCACATTGATTCGTATTATGCGTCATTATAATGAATGTAAATTGTAAAAATATTCATAAAATAGCATAGCTTTAAGTGTGCCTTGAATAATATATATAAGTTAAAAGTAATGTACTAATTGGGTTGTTTTCTAAGCAGAATTTCGGATGAAGGGAAATTAATGCCCTCAGGAGGATAAACGTGCAATTATTTTTTTTAAAACTCTTTTAAACCGGCGTGTCAAAAGTTTTCTATGGGCAGGTGCGGGATAGTCCTTGATGGAATTTTAAATTTTAAAGGAACGTTTTGGGTACTGAAACACTTCATGAGTGATCTTCATTGTTTGATTACTGTGCGATTTAAAGGTAAGAAAGGATGTATAATATTTTATTTGCTAATTCATTGATCGCTAGAGTACAGAACAAACACCGTGCTGTGTGGAAGTATTCCCCTGAGGGCATTAATTTTATAGAGACGAGGTATTTATTCTTGTTTGCAGATACAATTAGAAACGTTCGTAATATAAATTTCAATTTCGTTTCAAATAATGTTAATTCCTTTAAATATGATAAGAAGGCTAGCTCTCCTAAGAGGGACAAGTGCTCGTATTTACTTTATTAAATTGATTTACAAGTAGGGTGGATGTTTCCTAATAATTATTTCTGCGTTTTAATTGAGAGCAATGAAATTGTTGGTCCCTTCGCATCGGGGTTCGGATGGAAGACGATGGTAATTTAGAAGTTACGTTATGAAAAAGTATTTTTAGGATTTTTTTTAAAAATATACAAACATTAGTAAATTTGCTATGGTTACATATATTTAATAGTTGAAATAAAGTTATTTTCAGATCTGGTTTTTCTAGCATTTTTATACATACATGGACTACGGGGTGTCCTCGGTTGTTTTGAAATAGTATGTACGACATCGCTATAACAGTGGTCATGGCAAAATGTGATGGTTTGTTTGATATGAACCACTCACCATTAGAGGGGCCGTATGCTCGTCCGCTTATAAGTGGAATAAAATAAAATAAAATTATCAATATGAAGGCGATGCTGCTTGCCCGTAGGCCTTTCCTGCTTCACTAGGAAGGTTGGGCGATCTCGAAGACTCAGCCGAGAGCAGGAAGAAACAAGTGTCCGAATTTACAAACGGATTGGCGAGCCGATGAGAGGGTTTGGCGAAAAATTCACCGAGCTGATGTTATTGATATGGCGGTGTATCAACTTATAGTTGGTTTCAAGATCTAGGTTCTTCTGATTCTATACTTCTATATTTTCACGTAACGCGGTATCTACACACAGGCTGCAAAGAAAGTAAGATTTTTGGAGAGAGTCTTAATTCACTTTACTTTAGGCATTATTGTTGCACAGTGCTGCTAGACTATATTTAATCGTTGGGAGATTTAAGCGAGAATGAGGAGTGCATCGGTCGATAGCTGTCTTTTTTTTAAAGACTATAAACCTGTTCATACAACTTACAAAACACAATTTACAACATAGTTAAGGATTCCCAAACTAATTAGTAATCCAGGACTGGGTTAAAACCTTCGCGAGCAATAGACTCCAGTAACCATTTAACTCCAGGTGGGCTGTGAGCTCGTCCACCCAGCTAAGCCAAATAAATAAATAAAAAATATTAATTCAATTTTCAATTCAATTTTTAAAGCTTCGATAACCGAAAATTTTCTCACAAAACATCTAGTTGCATACGGACATAATGAGGACTGTATGGGTATCACTTTAGGAATATCCGTCAGACAGGCTAGACCCCCACATCCCGACACGTCACTGTCAATTGAATGTTTGGCCTAGAACGTATCAATCTAATTCTACCTGTCAAATGTAATTCATCTCCTCTGGGCTCTTATTTTGTTTTATTAACTCCTGAGAGAAAAATACACATTGTAACTTGCTTTAGAAATTCACAGATTTCTTTAAATATGCATTTATGATTAATTGTGCACAGGAAAAAGTAAATTAAAAGCTTACGAAAAAAGCACTATGTATATGTATAACTTTAAGTAAAGCTTACCTCAGATATTTGTTTTCGCCCAGTAAGTCCGAATTACCTATCTCATAATATAAAAAAATCTAAAGTGTACTACTTTACATAATGTGTAATACAATTTATGAGCTCTTACAAGCAAGTTTTGAATGATTCTAGTTTTACGTGAACACCACTAATCCTTACTAATAGTTTAACCAGCCTTAAATAAGTATATTCAATGCTATCTTAAAGTTCTTTAAAATTATAGCAATTAGCGCAGATACCGATACATACCTAAATATTTGTGGTCAATTTATTCACTAGTGATTCGTTATGGTTGGTGCCTATACATACTTAGTTTCATGATAAATCGTAAATCGTCGTTCATATTCTACCTACTTAACCAAATGATCATTTGATTATCAGCTTTATCATGAACGATTGAAGGCTTTAAATATTTTACCGGGCATTTTGAAGATATTTGGGTTTCTCGATATTAGTTAATGTGTTGTAAGCTTTAAAATAGAGAGTTAAGGTTTATTTTATTAACTTCAAATTATACGGCATTTCGAATGACATAATAGTTTGAATAATATATTGAAAGCAATTTTAGTTTGGTTAAGGCGATTGATTCTCTAAGGTTTGTAGGATGTGTAAGACTCTTTTATTTTCAACCAATAGAAATAGAATGCAACGAAAGATAATGTACCAAATAATTTGAAAGCGCATATAAGTTAATTTAACAGTAACAAATGTTGAATAGAAGGAAAAATAAACGCGTAATTGCACTCATTTAGTGGATCGAAGCGATCAATCATCACGACCAACTCCTCAGTCAGTTCAAATGTCAAACGAACCTAGGGTGGCAAGAATAAAGAAAAAAAACTGTGTTGCTATTATTAAAAAAGTGACTGTAACTTTATTTCCATTGTCGATTGCCGTTTCGGGATTATTAACTGACTTGCATTTTTTTTGTGTTCTAATATTGATAGATTGGTTTTTTCGAGTAGCTGACTCTAGGTTTTGTTGCGTGTATGCCGCGTTGTAAGTGCCGTTGATTACAATATCTAAGAGAACGATATTTATATCAAAATAGCACAAAACGATAGTCATCGGCTGATGTTCATCGTTCACACGCGAAGTGAAATGTATTGTATTGTTTGAATGAACCGCTACTCCACATCACATATTCACATCGCGTTCCTTTTTTATTAGTTGATTATTTTGCAATATGGCGGTTTTACGATTTTTATTGTTAATGAGAACATCACTTCGCTATTACTAATTAAGTGATTAAAATAAAAACAATACAATAAAAACGATTAATGGAAGCCATTGTTCTTTTAAAATTAAACAAAACATCGTACAACAATATAGTAACAATATATTCCGTATTACAACTTCATTTGGAATAATAAATTGTTTCAACTATTGGTCATTTTTGCGGACGCACAGAATGCTGGTCTGTATCGATTTTGGTTATGAAGTAATGATATTAAGGGGATTGGATTCAATTTAACGGGATTGATTTCCTTTAATTTTACGATTTCGTTTGCGTGATGTCGTCCGGTAATAATTTAATAAATTTGTCCATCGGGAGGGGTCCGTCTGTATTAGAATGATTCATTTAATACTGTTTTATTGGCCATTTTAAGTTATTTGAATTATGGCTTACTAATTTCATTTATTGATGCCTTGATGATGATGCTCTTGCAATAGTTTGGAACGTAGATATTTGTAGTAGGGAAGCGCGAGGTGCATTGCTATTAGAAACATGGGCAGATATCGCGTGCAAGAGCACAATATAAGAGGAGTCAAGCGGTTCAGTGTTACCCCGTATTTTACCAACTGTCCTATTACGCCCCGGTGTGTTATTTTTGTTTTTTTGCTACATTATTATTTTTTCTACATTAGTTTTAGTTTGTTTGTGTTTCATTTTTAAATGCAGACATTCGTTTTTGTTGTAGCGTTATAACATAATTCTGTTCACATTTTGTCAAAACGACTTCCAGCTAATAATACGTAGGTATTTCTTAAGGTATGCGTTCTGAAATAATTTAACGATAAGTAAATAGCATTGCATGTAAATTTATCTGTGTTATTGTCCGTTTTTCGAATTTTTTCTGATTTAATAATTATTCAACGAATTGGATCGATTTTTTTCTTCATTTCAGGTGCCTGTCAATGAAAGCGCCAGACAGGTATGTGTCTATGTCGGTCGCAACGCGGTTCGGTTTCATTCAGAAAGGTTCGGGCTCGGCCGCTCTGACCAAGGGGTAGCCTGGAAGACAACACCTTACACCCGCAACGCAGGATACTTACAGTATTATTTTTTACCAAAAAATTGCTTATTGGTGTGTTTTAATTTCTTGTTTATTTACGTTATATATTCATCCCATAAGGTAGGTTCCATTTCATTTGTAATTGGAATTTGAGCGTAATTTTTGTTAAGTGCTTGATTGGTAAATTATTAAGTCTTCAAATATTCGATTGCGTATTGTCTCAGTGGTGTGAATATTTACTGTTTCTAAATGTTATTGAAAAAAAAAAACGTGGGTGAAATGTTAGATGTTGTTTTGTTTCCAGGTTACACCCTATGGATAAGTCGTTATTTTATGACAAATCACAGATAAATTTACATAGTAATAATACCCGTGTAGTATTTTAATGAATGCGTTCGTAGCTTATGTTTAGTTTTCGAAGCATGAGTGTGTATGTGACCTTTTGTATAATTAAGTCGGCCGTAGAATTTTCTGGTAAGTATATAGAGATTCTAATAACGATTATAATTAAATTTAGAACAATGATTCATTTTAGAAGTTATCGGAATGAAATGCAAGCATTGGTTAATATAAAAATAAAATTATAAAAACTCGAAATGATGAAAATCACATCGTAACAATGTAATGCGATCGATGCATCTCACATACAAACAAACGGAACAGCCGCCAGCCACTACGAGCACATTATATTTCCGCATGACCGATAACGAGTCTTAAAACCGAAGCAATGACAAACGCGTGATCATCGCCATCAAATCGTAAAGGATTTAACGCCTGCGTTAGCACGCTTCTTTTGTTGGCGCCATAATGCCGGCCATTAACATGTTTGATAAAACGTTGGCCGTACAAAAAGAGACTGTTGGGCTACCGTAGGCTCCCCACGGAGAGATCTCAATGAGGTACGGTACCACGCTGCGGTACCTACAATGGAACACAACAGACCACTGTGTTTCGTTCAACTGTTTGTTTGATCATTCAAATGCCTTGTTAAATCTCGTAAAGTTTTGTGTCAAATCATACGGCACTCCTGTAACGAATGACCGACATTCATTATTACTTATTAGACTTATTTTAATCTCTATGCTAAAAGTATCAAATTAAGGATATAATCAGAATATTAGTTACCTACGTAACTTTTATTTTTTATTTTTTTTATTACTTAGATGGGTGGACGAGCTCACAGCCCACCTGTTGTTAAGTGGTTACTGGAGCCCATAGACATCTACAACGTAAATGCGCCGCCCACCTTGAGATATAAGTTCTATGATCTCATTATAGTTACAACGTCTGCCCCACCCTTCAAACCGAAACGCATTACTGCTTCACGGCAGAAATAGGCAGAGCGGTGGTACCTACTCGTGCGGACTCACAAGAGGTCCTCCTACCACCAGTCAAAAAAGAAAATAAATAATTTTGGCCTAGTAAGGTAGTAATTTTGGCGTGGTGGTGTCATTTGTACCTTTTTGACAAGATCGTTGACTTTCCGCGTCTGTTAGTAGTATATTTTATTATGAATAACGTTCATTCTCTTGGCGAACTAGATCCGTTGACCGTCTGCCGACGTAGGCTCTTAAAATTAATTATTACAATAAAACGAAGCGTCACGTCAAATCGTAAAGAATTTATGAATATTGAATACAACCGTAGATGACATTTGAGCAGTAATCCTCTTTATTTGAGTATTAAGATAATAATAGGAATTCCTATCGGAATGACTATTAATTTTATCGACATCTTCGAAGCTACCTCACTCAGGAGGTTTTTTTTACAAAGGAAGACTAACGACGTTCTAATCTTAGGTTCAGTCAAGTGAAACTAGAATTTAAAAAGTGGATATAAAAAAAAAGAAACATATTGGTGCTACGTATCTATAATGTCAAGTATTTTGAGTTTTATATGCACGACAATCACTACATAGTATAAAACAAAGTCGCTTTCTCTGTCCCTATATCCCTATGTATGCTTAAATCTTTAAAACTACGCAACGGATTTTGATGCGGTTTTTTTTAATAGATAGAGTGATTGAAGAGGAAGGTTTATATGTATAATAAAATCCATTAAATAGTGGAGAAATCAATAATAAATTACAGTTTCCGAAGCGAAGCGAGGGCGGGTCGCTAGTAGTATATAATCAAAGAAAATAATCAATGTGTCCAGGAACCAAAAACGTACAGAACCATTGTTGCATGCCAAATAGAGAAGTGATCTGGACGTCTACTCAAACAAACACGAAAGGCCTTTAGCAAAACAAACGACAATCACAACAAAGGATCCGTTTACATTCTAACGCCTTTTAAACTAACAAAGGTGGAATCCAAATAAACACTAAATTGTTAACCCTTTGACCGTCGGTGGGCAATTTTCACTTCGGAAAACGGAATGGAAATGATTTCAAAAAGGGCTAATGTTAATGTTCGTTCGACAATCGAGGATTCGACTTATTGTACTGTAATATTTTGTACACCAAACTGGTAAATTTGTTTTCATAAAATTTTATAGGAATAGATTAGTTGTCGCCGGTGACAAATTTATGTTTCGGGTTGATGTAATGACTAAATGTAGACCTTGTACCGACGTGGACGATCAATGAACTCGTTTTTTTCTAGGTGATATCCGAACTCGGAATTCGATATATTTTTTTTCGTATTTCAAATAACAATTATTTATTTTGTCGTTCAGGGTTGTCGTGCATGTTTCAGAGATCGCAAATAAACTTTTGACTGATTATTTTTTCGGGTTAGTTTCTTTCCTATTTGTTTATATTTTCCGGTCTGAGAGATAACGTAGCATACCCTACTACTTTAATGCAATTGTTTTTTATTTTTTTATTGCTGCGATTGGTGGACGATCTCACAGCCCACCTGATGTTAAGTGTTTACTGGAGCCCATAGACATCTACGACGTAAATGCGCCACCCACCTTGAGATATAAGTTCTAAGGTCTCAAGTATAGTTACAGCGGCTGCCCCACCCTCCAAACCGAAACGCATTTATGCTTCACGGCAGAAATAGGCAGGGTGGTGGTACCTACCCGTGCGGACTCACAAGAGGTCCTACCACCAGTAAATTCCAATTGAAAATTTGGAACTAAAACATCTAAGCCAAAAAGTATTTAGTCTTATCGTGACTGAAAAATATGCTAATGTCGATCGTTTTAAAGATAGCGCCTGCTTAGGGCAATATTGAGGTGTTCGTCTGTGGCGGACGTTTGACGAGCATGTTCCTTTGTTGCTGTAAGGGCATTTTCACATAATCCTAATGTTACATTACACCTATTTTGGAATATTCGTTTTAATGAACAAGAAATATAACATTTGACAATTACGTTTGTTATAATTCGAGCAATAATAAGATCTTAAAGAATCGAATTATATTTTAAGTAGCCACACAGTATTCAGAAATCTCCCTTAAA
The DNA here is from genome assembly GCF_003987935.1 of Bombyx mandarina. The sequence goes on from NW_021011541.1 coordinate 826,886, forward strand.
GTTCTAGTAATAATTCTTTTTACTATTGTTTTCATTCGATCTCAGTAAACACGACCAAACAAACCCGCAAAAAATATTTTACATATCAAATTACCTTTTGTAATTATGGAATTTATTATGAGAAATTAAATAGTGAAATAAATTGATTTTTCTATATTAATCAATTACTAAAGCAATACGATAGAATATTGAAAATTAGACTCTAAGATTATCCGTAAGTGTAGTCACATCTTAATGTCGATCTGCTTTGATCTTACCGCCCCGTCATCGCCCCCACGCTCACACTGATTTGAACAATACGTATTCCTCTTAGCACCTTGTCTGACCACTCATTGTTTTAATCTATTACCAACTATGAAATTACCTCTTGAAACCTATTCCCTAAAAACAAAGATTCTATTAGAATAATACTTGGATAAAATTGTAACATCTATATAAAATTTGCGTTCGTAATGTGTAGAAGACTAAGAATCTCAACTTGAGAATTTAATTTTCGGAAAATAAATTAATAACTCGATTAATAAAGTTCAAAATCTAATAACCACAAAACATATCTATAATAGTTTAGTTGGTTGGTGAGCACGTTTAAAATTTCAAAGTACATACTTTGTATTTGCTTTAAGGATTTATTAATTGACAGTTTTAGTTTTTATACTATTTACTAGATATGAATTATTTAATTACACGCATAACTTTATAGTTTAAAACCAATCCGTAATTAAATCTGTCTGTCCAATAATCAAAGATTGCAGAAAAGGATAAAGCTCACTTGAAACCGTTTTGGTAATTTTTCTATTTCATTACATAATTGCTGCATTGGACGCCATTTTGTTAAAATAATTGATTAAGCAAACGGCGCGAAAATGTTATGACTAATGAACCCGATCGCCAATTATGTCATGAATGGTCGGTACGTTGATCTGGTCACTAACCGCACTCACCCAGATGCGCGCAGAGGCGTGATGAGAAACGGAACGTAAACTTTCCCTCTCATCACAATACCCAAGTGCTCATGTTACGTAACACTCTGCAACCCTGCCCCGGCCGGTGTGAGTGGGTGGTCACGCGTCATCCATGAGTGCGTAAATCGAGACAACGGGATACGGGCCCGTCTCTTTTTGTTTCGTCAAAACAATCTCAGCAAAACTCGGGGCTTTGGATAACATCAATATGAGATAAACATATTATTCGAAAGACAGAAACATACTTCAAAACGTCGAAGATAAATGAATCTATAAAATTAATTGGACAAGTAATCGAAAACTCAGAAAGAATTTCTTCATCTCTGGTGGCGTGGGGGAGCGAGAAACAAATGAAGGGCGGACATTGAATAATTCGATTTCCTTATTTGCACCAATCAATATCTTGATTTAAGGGAATGCGATGACTTTGTAAAGAAGATACAACTGATATTAGATCGATTTCCTACAGTCGTAGATAAAAAAATACTTCGAACAAATTGTTAAAATTGAAGAAGCGCAAGAAAATAATAACTAAGTTTGAAGAGATCCACTAAGTGGTTAAAGGGTAGCATCGCTTGAAGCAGTACGATAGACGGGTGGCGGTTGCAGACGGCATATTAGTAGATATAATTGCGTTTGCCACCGACCTAGCTGACGTTTCCTACAACGTAATATCTACTGCTCAATCTTATAGACAATTGAATTATTAACACAAACCACCCTTCGCAGTAATTCGTTGCTGATGGAAATATTATGTCTTTTGATTAATAGGAATATTCTTAACATGGACGTCTTTTTCGTTCTAAAAGAATCATGTAAGTAACGCGAACTTTGATTAAAAAAGCCTGTTTGAAATAAGCTCATATTAAAATTTGGTTCTTAATACTGTCGGCTACTTATTTAATTCCGGATATAAAATTTCTGTGATTGAGTCCCGGCGGGTGGAGCTGAGGGGCGTGAATTCCAACAAAATTAGCACCAGGGGTCGAAATAAAAAAGCGAAGGAAAAATTTAATGAACAGGAAAATGCTCCTTTTTGCAGCTATTCCATCTATTTATCTACATCGGGATGCCCATTACCTTGCTAAGAGAAAAGTTTACATTTTTAATTTAATGATTCCACTTTGTGGAAGTTGGCCGGGTTTCGGCGAGATCTTAATTTGGGGATTTCTGAGGCGTCTCGTTTTGTAAATATTATTCCTTTAATAAGACCTCATGTTGAGGGGGTGTCTACTGAACTCCGTGATTACGACTCTCTTTGCGAGCTTCATTTTAGACCTCGTCATTTTGATTGGCGCTAATGAAATTTTTCCTACTCTGCGTGCTATTTTCTTGTTCTTGACAGCATAATTTCAAGGGATGCGTATAATTTCGTGTACCGTCACAAACATACCGTTTAAATGTTTATTAATACTATTAAGGTGCTGTAAACTTTTTTCACTTTCCACTTTCGGCAAGGCAATTTTTACTTATTTCTTTCCTGGAGGCAAAGTGCGTGTCCCATCTGTACTAAAATTTCTAAATCGTAAAGTCCCAGCTGCGTTCGCATGGGCGATGACGTTTCGCTTTTAGCGAGTGTTTTAAAATTGAATATTTGATGTTGTATTCCCTACCTACGAATCGCGGTGGGTACAAAATGGGGATTCTGACGAAGATAATTTTTTGAATGTTTCACTTAACGATTGCACACATTACCTTAATCTCTCTACGCCACTTATCGTTTATTGCTGTCTTGGCGTTATTAAATGTCCACAAATTTAATGGAAGAAATAATGTCGATGTCTTTGTAATGAACAGTGTTGTTAGTAGTTGGTAATATCTGTCTGCTTTATTAATTTTACTATACCTAATTTTTCGTTTTTATTGCGCGGCTATTGGTATCGAGAATAAATGTATACACATTTCCATGATTCGGTTGACCGCGAGCAAGGACACTGTAGAGTATTCAAAAAATCGGAATCAATAAATATAAAACGCAAGATAAAACCATAAAAGTTTTAATCGTATTTCCGTTTCGCAAGAAGCTAAGGAAATATCTTTGTTTTACAATTTGGTGGCATAATATCATATTTTTTATTAATGGACTTTTAATATGCACAGAGATGGTTAACAATAAAACCAACCATGTGAACAAACTCATACATTCAGTTATCAAAAGAACACAAATGTAACACTCGAATGTTCCCATCAACGCCAATGGTAACAGCTTAGTTCTTTCCTAATTACGTAGATAAGGAAGTCCAATAAAGTCTGCTTTATCACAATCATAACGTTTGGAATCTAATTGGAATTTTGCATGTTGATATGCTGACTCTTTATTGGTCGATATTATGTTTGCTTTACGATATTAATGATCGTATTTCATATATTGATTTCATAAATGATAGTGAATGTCATTTTAACTGTGGTTTATTGAAATTTGACGTTCAAGAAAACAATATCCTTTAATTTTTTCATGTAAAGATTTATTATTACACGATTTTCTTTTATAGCTGAATTTTAATTGATAGGTAATAAATAACTGAATTTTGTTTATCGTTGATCCACCTGCCTAATTCATTATTTAGATGTTGTTTTCTAAAATTAACAACGTGTCATGAGGTCGATACCAATTTGTCATAACTCTGACCACATTAAAATACTAAATTTGCATTTAGACGCTTACGACGAAAAAGACGATTAACGAAATTACTGTTATTTTAATAGAAATTACAGTCAACTTTTTATATTTTTGGGGCGATAGGGTCGCCGTTGGCTTTTTACGAAAACATCTGTTATGTGTATCGTATGAGTTTTTTTTTTTTTTTGTTATTTTAAAAGGAGACATGATGGATCAGTTTCAACATGTAGGTATTCGTCGGCGCCTTTGTAGCGTCGTTTATAGCTTTGTAATGTGTTTCTTTGTTTGTTCAGAATGTGCTACAAGCATCCGAAGTTTTCGAAAGAAACTCGATTTGTACAATGTCGAGAAAATTTATGTTCATTAAGAAAAATTTTACTACACGATTATGATATTTTTTTCCATAAACAGTTTGTGTTTTTAATTTTTTTCTTTATTAAGCAAGCCGTTTATCTAAACATTTCTTTTGTTGTGATGGGAACAACGAAAACCATTTTACAGTACAGATAAGAAGGATTCATTCAAAGATTCAATTACAATCGGATTATAGGACAGCACATTAGACACTATATTATAATAGGAGCAAAAACTATCATCGAGACGGAAACCTTTGTCGAGTGTGGGAGTGTCTTGAGGATCTGCTTTAAAAACCAGCGTTGCGTGTTTTTAAATAGGATTTCGTGCAGATTGCCTGCGCTGACTATTGAACGCCATAATCTTATCTCTAAAAAGGTTTGTCGCCGATCGTTCGAATGATATCGCCATGTGACGCCAAAGAACATTCGTCGGTGGACTGCCTTAGAAAAGCACTTTGTGTATTACTTATCATGTTCGTATTTCTGGTGCTCCTGGTGACTATTTTATGATTTGCGTTGAAATCGAAAAGATTTATTTTTAAATTTAGTTTCAAGTCGTTGAATTAATCAAATCACAATTTAGCAGTATGTTTTGATATTTTTTTTGTAATAGGTAAGAATAATTTCCAAATATTGCTTATAAGGAAATGTTTTTTATTAATGAGAATGATTTTTAATGTTAATTATTATAATACCATTAAATGGAATAAAAATGGAAAACAGGTTATTCTTGTGTGAGAAATTCATTAAAAATAATAGTTAATTGATTAATTCCGTTTGTGTGTATCGATAGAATCGTTCGATTTTAATTATAAACGAAAGCTTTCCAATAAATATTATTATCTGCTCGAACTGAAGCTTCACGTTTGAGTAGTGATTGGCACTCAACATGCGACCACTCAATCATGCATCGGCGTTTCGTCGTGACTTGTACAGTTCTAGATTTGTTCCTCTCTAAAATCAATAGTTTCTTAACTGGACACATAATTTTGGATTTAAGTAACTCTTCAATTCGTTTAATTAAATTTTGTTAGTTTGATCATGCATAGAATATCACATGAGTTAATTGAATTAACACAACATAGGTACATACGCTTTGTGCAAACAGAATAACAAATGCACATTTATAGTGGTTACAAAGACGCGAAAGTATATTGCCGTAAAGCATAGAATAAAAGCAAGCGGGAGTTATGATTGATCACCGAGTCGGAGCCGTTTTTTGTGTGAAATTAAAAACACGAACTGGGCATGCGTCGGATTAAAGAGGAATTTCACCCGGCCAATAAGTAGAGGGACCCGATCCTTTGTTGTCGTAAACAAATTTTGATATTAATTTATTTTTGCAAAACATCGATTTCACATTAGCCGAATAATAGAAGGTTTGGATTCGTTTTGATCGACGACACTATTCCCAAACGCTGCCCATGTTAATTATTTTAACAACAAAAAACTAATTAGATGTTACGCTGTTGTATAATTGATACGTTCTGTAACTGTGTAAGCAAGGAACGGAAACGAACATCAGCAGAGAAACCGCAAGTACACCACAAACGAGTAATTAAAGCATCTATAATATATTAACATTGCGCATACCAAATTCATGGGAGACTTAGCCGAAACATTACGAAGGCTGGTTGGGGAGATGTGTAACACCTAATACCGCAAAGGTAAAGCGTAATAATAAGAGCTATTTGGAGGTTTATGAACGATCAAAATTGCAAGAGCACGCGTATAAAATACACTTTGCAAAGTAGATTTAAATTTTAATACGGAACTTTCAGTTGAGGGTTCTCCGTAATGTCTCGCTGTGAACTTCTCTCTGCCTCAAAACGCTGCTTATCATTTCAATTCGGAATAACTGTATCTTTAACAATAACCAATCATATAATTAGGTTTTTTATTATGATTATTTTTTATACCAATAATTTAATATTAATATTTATCTATACTTAATATTATAAAGCTGAAGAGTTTGTTTGTTTGAACGCGCTAATCTCAGGAACTACTGGTTCGATTTGAAAAATTCTTTCAGTGTTACATAGCCCATTTATCGAGGAAGGCTATAGACAATATAACATCACGCTAAGACCAGTATAAGCGGATCACCAATAATGAATGTTTCTAAATCGGGGCTATTTTTACCTTTTGAGAGCTTTCGGTGCGTGCGCTGCAGAAACGATTAAAGTTTCGCTAAAATAATGTATAACAGAATTGTTCCCCTTTAAAATATCTAAATAAAGTCCATGACAGCATATGTCTATATGTTAAGGTTGGCTCACTATAACGTTTTTTATGCTAACCAAATTTGTTCTAAAATAAAGCACCATTTGTGAACTATTCCACGCGGACAAAGTCGCGGGCAAAAGCTAATTACTAATGTACCATAATACCTTTTATTGCTAAAAAAATATTAAGCCGTTAGTAATTATTTTCAAACAAAGAAATCAAATAGTATTTTCGCTTCTATTCTATTTATCCAGAATTTATTGTTTTCCTTGATGGGCTTGAACATCCACTTTAAGGGTCTGCAGTTTGTGTCTCAGGTGGCGACTGCGGCCGATTTCACAAGACAATCCTTAATAATTTCATTTCGCCATTAAGGCAGCCATCTTTGCCAGTCGCACAGTTAGAGGGCATCGGCGCACCCCTCACCGGCAATTTGCATTGTAACTCGGACCACGTAGAACGCTGGCAACGCGGTTAGTGCCATACCACCACCTCCTTGCTCTTGAATATATAATTTTGTTGCTATTATTAACAGCGAGTTTGCGTGGGAATTGACGATAGCCTTCCGCGGCGACTGTTTATTGTGGACGATAACTTGCTAGATTTATTTTATCGTTCACCTAGAGACTTTGTCCTGAGAGGGTTGCCTCGCATTTTATATTGCCAATAAAAAAGCCCGATGCATGAGGCCATTAAATATTTGTTGGATTTATTTGACAGCGTGCTTGTTTTGTTGAAATGTTTATTGGTTCCCTTAATAACAATGTTGCTGAAATTAAACACATCGGTGATTNTGGACGATAACTTGCTAGATTTATTTTATCGTTCACCTAGAGACTTTGTCCTGAGAGGGTTGCCTCGCATTTTATATTGCCAATAAAAAAGCCCGATGCATGAGGCCATTAAATATTTGTTGGATTTATTTGACAGCGTGCTTGTTTTGTTGAAATGTTTATTGGTTCCCTTAATAACAATGTTGCTGAAATTAAACACATCGGTGATTACGCCGGTCATATTTATCCTCCAAGTATCCATAAATAAATTGCAATTAGTGGAGCCGAACTGATTTCATATATTTATTAGGTGACTAAAACTCTAGTTTCGAAATGAGCAAAGGGCATCAATGGATATAAACAAATAGATGGAACCATAATTGCTTTATAATATCGGAGGGAACATTAATGTAAAAGTTACGTAAGACTGTAACAGACTTAAAAGTTTGTTTTTGTGCCTATAAATTAATGTGTTTGCATGTCTTGCCCCTTAAGAACATTTTACAACTTTCGCTTTGCTTAAGGAATTCTGATTGAGTTGTTACTACGCAATTTATTTTAATTGTTTCTAATAATGATACTTAAATCACTAAGATGGCTATTCTTGGAAATTCTTTTTGTTTATCAATAATCATATTAAAATACATTATTGCATTTCACACACAAAATGCTTTGATTATTTCTGGAATATAAAAAGTCACTAAACGGAAAGGGTGAAGGACTCTACTAATTTAAATATCTATGACGACTATAGATACATACATATGTATGTACATATATTTAGGATTGTTCGTACTTTTGTACATACTTTGCATTTTTATATTTAATGTTTTGCATTAGTGTTTGTTTTGGTGTACAATAAAGCATACTCTACTTTTGTTTACACTAGACTTTGTAATATTTTGGCTTGATAGCCACTGAGAACTTGAATGTGTAGGTCAAAGTCTCAACGGAAATCAGTTCTCCTATATTTTAGACCGTAACGCATGGTTGACGACAGAAATAAGCAGGACAACTGTAAAACTGTGAATCAACTGTAAAAAAACATTCTTAAGTATTCGTGATGGATTTTCTCTTAGTATGTACAGTATTGTTATTTGTACAAACAACGGTCACATTTAAGAGAATTTATATCGCTCGAGATTATCTCGTGCAATTAAAGTCTTAAAGTTGGTAACCAACAAAACAATTATTTAACATTAGTGTGATATAGACTGTGCATCCAGCTGTTATGGCTTCTGAGGGGGAGTGTATAATTTTATTTCGTGTTTTCAACTCTTTAGGGGGTCGGCAAGTCGACATTAATAGTCTCTGAAAGGTTCCCGGCATGGAAACTTTTGTAACTTCCGTTTTCCTGGTTTTGATTATTAAAACGTTTATGTTCAATTAATAGGCTTGGTGATTATTTTTAAATGTGTAATACTGTACTCGGATTCGACTGTGTGGTATCTTTTGAATAGCGTCGAACGATCTCTTCCCGTGGGTGTCGTAAATAGGGTATTGAGGGGCTTAACGGAAAATCGTACGCCAGAATTTACTGGTGGTAGGGCGTAATGTGAGCCCTCGTGAGTGAGTATCACTGTCCTGCCACGAAGACATCACGTGAACAATTGAGACTCCAACCCTATGTCTTTAAGTGGATGGGGATTCATTTTCATATGTATGAATTCCAATAGCCGTTTGATACTAGGCGGGCTGTGAGCTCATCTGCCCGTATAGAGTAACAAAAAATTAACGTTTTTTTTATTGCTCTTTCAGGCAGACGAGCATGCGGACCACCTGATGGTGTGTGGTTACCGTCGCCCATGGACTTCAGCAATGCCAGGGGCAGAGCCAAGCCGCTGCCTACCGCTTAATAGTCTCCACAAGCCTCATAATGTTAACCCGTAACAAAACTGTCGACTTGCTCAACAAAATCATTCCTTCCGCAATATTTAAATAAAAAATCAATAATTTGAATCGGATCGTCACCGAAGCGATCAATGACAGCATTGGAATGTGATCACAAAGAATGGAATAAAATGAACAGTTCTTACAGAAAATTGTATCGATTCAAAGCCGAGACTAATCATACTGTGACACCGATCAAATCACTAGTGGAACCCATCGCGATGGGAAAGCCGAGTAAAAAATGTTACTCTTTCATAATAGTAATAAAAAGCGGTCCGATTAAGATTAAAATAGTTTTGTTTTCGTGTTACTTTTTACTAATTTTGAAGGATAGACAAAATCATGGTCTATCTGATTTGAAGTATTTTGAAGAAGGGACATACGAATATATCGTGCTTCATGGCCTACCAGATCTTTGAAATAATCGTTGAAGTATTAACTGCATTAGAATAAATGCTAACATGTCTTTTAAGCAGATGATTCTTCACGTCACAAAAGGCAATTGATTTCGCGATATTTAAAAATAACGTAGATGTTAGATTTTCGAAACATTGTATAACAAAAAAAAAACGAGTTTCCTACAATATTGAATGCGCTTAAAGATAATTATTTTTATTTTAGACAGCGCGTGAAATGGTGTGGATTGAGCGCTTGATGAGTTTCACCGATGTCGGCAAGACAAGCGCCATCAATCGTAGTCGTATCGATTCAGACGCGCGTCGCGATGAATTATCGAATCTATTAACTCGCGAGATTACCAGATTCCATGGAGGACTCCAGTACGCTTTCGTGCACAGAAATGACTACGATATCAGGAATGAAAAATCATTGGATATTTGAATGAAGGAATTTTTAGTAACACATAAATATAATAAGTAATAGGTACCTTATCAATTAAATTAACATGTAAAAAAAAACTAAAACTAAAAATATTTTAATGTTTTTTTTTTTAATTTCAAATAGCACTAAAAAGACAGAAGAAATGTTGAATATACTTCAACAAACAAAATAGGGGAAACTTAAATTTTTTATTAAAAGTCTTTCGCTGTCTACATTTTATTTGGTCTGTGCTAGTCGGCGTGGAGCAGACGATTTGTACTAATTATAACGCGCGAACGACGCGAGACACGATTAGCTTTCCACCGTGAGACTAGATACTACTCGAGTCTCCGCATAATTTGTACAATTCGCAATTACAATTTGCCGACAACACCAAATTTTTACGTAAAATAATTTCAATCATGCCAAAGGTATTTATTTCATTTAGACATAAAATGCGATACGACCCTTTTTTAAATGCATCTTGCTCTATAGATGAAGGTTTAAATCTAAGTTATTCTTTGATAGCTCACTTTATTTTTCGTATACCTAATGTACCGATACTTCATTATGTGCTATGACAAACTGAACACGTGTACGATTCTGTTCATATGTAACTTAACACGTGACGGAACAAAGGCTGATGACAAGCCGGCAAGTGTCAATATCCTCGATGCAGCAAGAGCAGTATAAGATGCCCGTATGTCCTCAGCTTGCACTTCATTCACACCATACAATAGCACTTAACGTACTGTGTGGGAATACCAAATAATCTTCGCGCCGCAAATCACTCGAATAAATCGTTCGCTACGCTGTACTACATTGATAATGAATGGTTTCTTTTAATAGTCTCGTTAAATCTCGTAACGAATTTCGCACCCGAGTTAATCGGTCAAACTAAACGCTATCAAAATTAACAACGAGATGTAATTACGTAAAAAAAATGTTGCTACCGTTGGTCGCAGACCCAATGCGCAGTAAATATACCGTCACTAATTACAATCGAAAAAAAATGTTGGAATTGAATCCAAACATTTGTCTCTTAACGAATCGTATCGTGGCGGCTTCAGTTCAAAGCAGCGTGATTCGGCAGTTCCGTTCCATTTTCAAATGCTCGCTGCCCATTCGTTCCCTCGGCTACGCCTACCCAATAAATTAGATGCCTCGCGTAGCACACCGCATAGTTACAAACTAATGAAATCCCGAAAAGATCTCAACCCATTTTCTTAACAACTTTTCCGAAAGAGCGACCGCCTTCAAAGATTTTACCCCGAGAAATAATTCCGCTAATAACGCTCAGCGCTCACACGGGTATGTTATGCAACCATAGGAATTTCATTAGATACACACGCGTCTGTTTGTTAAGGAGCTTTCCATTGCTAAAAGTTTCTTGAGGCGGGTATAATTCCTTTGTTTGTTGTATAGGGTGGCACTCCCCGCACACCCACTAAGTTTTCTAAGTCATCGGGTCCAATTATGCCCCTTTGTAGGTTTTGATATGTAAATTCACGATTTTATTAAACAAACCGTGATGCCATTCGAGGGCAGCGAGCCGGATTAATAGCTTCTTCAGATTTGTGTAATCGCTTTCTCTTAAGACAACACGGAGGTGAATCGCGAGGGAGCTATTATCTGTTTGATGTTACTGTCTATTTCAAATTGGGTCACAAAAAAGAATCTGTTTTTTTTTTCTCTCGAAATATTTTTTTTGTATTTCGCTGCTCACAAAAAACCTCCGCCGCGCCATAACAATATCGGTAATTGTCACAGCACATAACATGTTGTTTTAATCCACAGACAGAAACATAAAACGGACGTTACAGCCGAAACTACCCATCCGGTTTAAGCTTAATTTTTACCCCGGCACTATTAATAATTTACATGGGATAACGGAACGTTTTCGCCATATTACAGCACATAAATTAATAATGTCGCTCGCTTGTTTAACTGCGAATCATACGAGTTTTATTGACAATATTGTTGGGAAAGTGCAATTTGCGGGATGACCGCCGAATGACGCCAAGTGGTCGCTAAATAGGGGACCGGTCGGACAGACTGGCCGTCTGATCGCAATTGTCATTTATGCACGTATTTTAGTTATGTATACGGCGGTGGCAATCGTATTGATAAATCATAGCAAATTAAACCAATGCACGGTAAGTTTATTGGATGTGGCATATGGCGTTTCCAATTTAATGATTAATTAACCGTAGTTAACTACATATTTGCANAAGTGGTCGCTAAATAGGGGACCGGTCGGACAGACTGGCCGTCTGATCGCAATTGTCATTTATGCACGTATTTTAGTTATGTATACGGCGGTGGCAATCGTATTGATAAATCATAGCAAATTAAACCAATGCACGGTAAGTTTATTGGATGTGGCATATGGCGTTTCCAATTTAATGATTAATTAACCGTAGTTAACTACATATTTGCACGGCCGGCAGATCTGAAAAAGTCTGCTCGGCTATTTGACAAGCGATATTTTAATACTCAAAACTGTGCTCCATCGCTTGAACAGTTTTAAAAGTAATGGTCTAAAATAATAATAAAAACGTTTTATTTTAGCTTATGTCACTCATTCATTTCCCAAGCACGGTTTTTTTGCAAAAAAAAATATGGGACGAGCCGTAGCGCTGTTGCCGCTTGAATGAAGCATAGACCAACAAACCTACTTTTCCCTCATTTGAACTTAGCATCACATATTTGGTAAACGTATTAATTATCACGACTTGAAGAAGACGCATTTTACGAAAATTGTAATTTTGTTGTTTTATCATAAGTACACTAGTTGATACATCTTTTCCAAATTACTTTAAAATCCAATCCAACCAATTCTATCCTGCACAGGGTACAGCTACATGCAAATGTACATTCGGTGTAACTCAATCCTCGCACGAATGTACACAATTGCATTTGGGGCTGCATTGAGGAGCTGACACACCGACGCTATTATTGTGCAAACAGGGGCTTCTGGCGTCCGTGTGGACTAGTCTTTATTGAGCTCTCCTGTGCTGATTGATGTTGCAAATAATCTACAAATCAACAAAACAACCTATTGAATTACATCTTCGAATTAAAATATTAGCAGCTACATTTCTAAATAGGTCAAGGATAAGACGTGTTAAAATTCCACACAGTTCGGTATCCCTTTCCTAGTCTTTTCCTGCATCGCAGTAATTATGTGTTCCGGTATGAAGCAAAAGCTAGCCTTTATTCTAATGCAATTAAGACTGGATTTTTTCTGGCATTTGCGTTTGGCGTGTATGGTTTCCAATTACGGCTTTATACATATTAGGTTACTCAAGAGCTCATTGTCCATTTAAACTAATTGAAATGATTCACCTCCAAATTCAAATGAATACTTCTTGGGCAATAAACGTCACTAGTAATTTTAGTACACCTTCTTTGTCATCAGCAGATGATCAACGATGATATCATCACCTGTAATGTACGCCTTTTCTATCAACATTAAGCACTATTGTCTGTTTGAATTAGCAGAATGCCAAGCTCATGTTGTCATTCAATTTGATTTTGCCGTTGGCTGTTTTATTATTTTAATGAGCTTCAATTTTCAGGGATAATTGAATGGACGTCGCTTTGGTTTGATTATTATTTCATTCGATACGCTATCTGCGGGTTGGTCGTACCTCGGTGATGCAGCGGATTATTATAGTATAATAAAATATAGGAGGACGCAATGATATTTGCTATGAAGGAAAATTAACTTTTATAAATGAATGATCTTCATTAATTTAGTGCAATTATTTTTCTTACTCTTTACAGTCATGAATAATTACAAATAATTTAGTAATTCATTCGGATTCTTGTAGTGAATTTTTGTGGCGTTGTTTCAAATAAAATGTTTATATTTTTGATGAAATATAACAGTTATTGTTTTAGAAGTGAAATGTTTGTTTGGAAACGCTAGTCTAGGTGCACAATGCTCGAAGTCCAATTGAAATTTTGCTAGTTCACCCCACCGATGATAAACACTAGGACAATCATATAAGTAAATTATACGTGCCTTTATTCGACGCAGTGGCTGCTAGTTCTGCCTATAGTTGACTTAGTGCAGTCAGTTTAATTAAAGGGGTGCCTCTTGATTTGTTGTTGCGCAAATGACAACAGCGTGCTCGGAATGTGTTTTTATTGCTGTTCATTTCTGATCATTTGTATTCTTAATATTCGATTTTAATTGGATATTGATTTCAGTTATATATTTAGTTTTAATATCAGAGTAAGTCTAAATAATGGTATAATATTAAAATGCGGTATAACATTGGTAATCAATATGGAATTCGATAAAGGAAGACCGTAGACCATAGAACCTACATTTTAGATAAACCCCTATTATTCTTAGTCCCACTCATCTAATTCCATACATAAAACACGAAGCAATGTTTAAATCTCAATGTCAATAGTTTTAAATGCAACCTTTTTCTATGTTGGTTCGGAAATGATTATAATGTTTCTTTTTTGGTAATTTTGACTGGAATCGACATCCCAATTTGGTTCTCTTCAGCGGTCATCAGTGCACACACGAAATGTTGTGTACGCATTTTATTATCCACACTTATAGTATCACTTTTAGCATTGTTATGAATTTATTTACAGTAGAATAAGTATTATGTTCCAAGTTACAGGGACACCCCCATAAAATAATGTGTTTTTTTAATTTTTAGACGTACATATAGAAAAGCTTACCAAATGTTTAAAAAATATATTAATGTATGATATTACATTTTTTATTTAAAAAAAAAAGTCTGGTCGTAATATTGAATGAAAACTTCACGTATTGGCACATGTTCCTCCGAAACAAAAAAAAAAGAAGAATTAATAAGTATATTTGAACTCTGCGAAGTGAGAGCTTCAAATTTGACAGCTCTGCTCGCGTGACCGTCCGGCTAATGCTTTTTTTTTTCCTGTGGCACAGTTCCGAGCAAATTGATTACATCTATTAACTTGTTTCTCCAAAGTGACAGCCCTGCCTATTAAAAGCAGCCACATTTCGAAATTTCAATGAACCCACAGAAAATTGTAATTAACTTGTTAAATATGTTTGAACTTTACAAACGATTTCCGGATACAAGAACTTTTGATAGTATCAAACTTACTAATGCTTCCAGAAATATATTAAGATTTCGATTTTGTTTATATAATTAACATGATTAATTAATAAAAAAATCAAACGCTTAAGTAGCAAATCGAACATGAAAATAAAGTAATCATTTTTGCTCCGGTTATCCTGATTAGGATATTAGACCAAAGCAATCAAAATGGTCATATCTCCGATCCTTATTACGCGCAAAAAGTTCAAGTCAATTGGATGTTTATGGAAATAAAATTGGAAGATTCCATTACAAAGACTAATACAGGTCAAGCTAATAGAAACGTGTTAATTAAAAATACAAGCTAAGCTGAAATTCTGTATTCGAACAATCAGACGTGGCTGTTACGGCTGTTGTGGTTACAAGTAAGCTTTTTTTATTTTTTATACCGCATCGTTGGCGCCAAACTCCTACAAAGCTCCGTGCGAAACTTTTATATCGATAATAATCATTCGAGTGAAACCAAACTAGTGTTGTATTCGAAACGCAAGAACAATTCCGTTAATTTAATTCAATTATAAACAGAACAAAAGATTGAAACAGAATTTTATGAAGAAAAAAGATTAACTTTAAAATGATGTTTTTTTTTTGCTCGTCTACTGTTAGTTACTTGTATCACAAAGTTACTGGTGTCCAAAGCGCCTAAACTTAAATGGTATCGTTCCCAATATTATTTGAGTTCAAAGCATTAATTGCATCAGAATTACGTAATGAAGCCAGGAAGACGCTTTGCGGCAGAAATAGGGTCGAGATACTAACATTAACTAAAATGTACCTATCTCGTGTTCAAAGTAGAAATTAGGGGGAGATAAACAGAGGAATAAATCAGAAAACTAATACGATTCATACGTATTCGTTGCTCATAGTTGCTAATAGTTGCTCAAGGTGGTCGTGTATCGTACCACATCCATAGTCTTTGATAAACAGAATACAAAACTTTCATATAAAGTTTTCTGTTTTGAAATGTCATTCCCAATTGTCTTTACTACTAAGTTTGAGTATCAATATAATAAATAGATCTCAACCTATAAAGTTACCTTTACAATACTGGCCATTTGAAATTATATTTATATATGGTTGACAATAAGTTCTAAATTCAAATGAATTTTACCCAAAAATAAATTTATTGCATAAAAAGCGAGAGGTAAGCGGTGTCAATAGTTTAAATATTTTATCGATAGACATGAGTAGAAGTCTTATCATTTTGTTTAATAACTTAAAAAGAACCTCACGCTTTTTTTACAAAAAAAATATTTTCTATATTTTTATTTGGATTTTCTATAAAAGCGTGTTTTTTTTAATTATTATTTATTTTTAATTTTTTACTTTAATTAGCATTATGTATCGTAAATTATTTATTAATGTAAATTCAGGCAATTACAACAGTTTCCAATTTGCTAAGTGAAAAAAAGAAGGCGCTCAAATGTATTTGTTGTTTTGACTGTCGAAAGTAAATAACTGTTTAAAATATTGAATCATCGGTTCTTCATAACATTTTGAAGGGGGTCGAAAATCATATTCAAAGATTAGGTTACATACTAATATAGATACTAACATAGCTAATAAAAGCGTAATAAAAAATGGAATTCTTAATTAAGTCGTCGTGGCCTAAAGGATAAGACGTCCGGTGCATTCGTTGTTGCGATGCATCGGTGTTCGAATCCTGCAGGTGGGTACCAATTTTTCTAATGAAATACGTACTTAACAAATGTTCACGATTGACTTCCACGGTGAAGGAATAACATCGTGCAATAAAACTCAAACCCGCAAAATCATAATTTGCGTAATCACTGGTGGTAGGACCTCTCGTGAGTCCGCACGGGTAGGTACCACCGCCCTGCCTATTTCTGCCGTGAAGCAGTAAGGCGTTTCGGTTTGAAGGGTGGGATAGCCGTTGTAACTATACTGAGACCTTAGAACTTATATCTCAAGGTGGGTGGCGCATTTACGTTGTAGATGTCTATGGGCTCCAGTAACCACTTAATACCAGGTGGGCTGTGAGCTCGTCCCCCATCTAAGCAATAAAAAAAAAATCTATTTCCAAATTCAGTCATTTGTTTATTGCTTAGAGTTTTGTTTTCACTGTATTTGTATGTTTTTCATCAATATGGACAAGAAAAAATCCGAGTAATTACGGAACATGCGTTGAGTCGCAGTAGCAATGACACACAAACGTCCTCACACTATAGAGAGTGAATACTACAAACTTTAGTGGTCTAGTGCCTACAGAAAGAGTAAGTTTAGCACAAAAACGTATTTGATGTTCTTATCCAACGAAATGCTATTTAATGTTAAACCAAACCGAGTCGGGAGATAAAACAGTTTGAGCACTTCAGTTTATTTGTTTGAATGCGCCATTGATGTCATGAGTGAGACACATTTTTTGTTTAGTGTAACACCAGTTTAATTTGTTATATTTGAGTTAGATAAGGTTCAGAAGCTGGGAACGGAAGTCGGTGGATGTTACACGCCTCATAATAAGATAGTGTTGGCGTATTGAAAAATAAAAAATAGTAATTTTCAGGACACCGATTTTGACTTTAAATATTTACGATATCTCGTTTTCAATTATTTTTTTGGCGAGTGAGACAAAATGATAATTTATTAATTGTACATTTTTTTAATTTGTAAATGTTCCAATTATTGTCTTAAGTCAGAATGCATGTTGTGTAGTCATTGTGGCTGCATGGTCTACCGGGCGGAAGAGTGCAGGGTGCTCGTTAGGTGAGTCGCTTAAAGATTCCTACATACCACGTGCATTCCCTCGCCAGGGCACTTCGTAGAAGATTCAGCCTCGACAAAACAGGGTCGATATTACTCGTATACAATCGTCAGTAGGCTTACGAATGCACTACAAAATAATTACAAATATTAATTAAAAGTTAAGCTTTATAAAATCTAATCCAAACCTAAATATACAAAGAAATACGAAAAATATCTCAAAACTATAAATTTTTTTTTAATACATAGTAGAAAATAAAATATTTAAGAAATAAAGACTGTGATTAATAAGTATTTTGAAGACAGATCACTGGTGCTAGGGCCTCTTGCGAGTTCTTGAGAGTTCAGGGGTTGGTATTACCACCATGTCTATTTCAACCGTTGTACAATGTACTATAGAATTGATACTTAGAACTCATGTCTTAAGACGGGTCTTAAGATGGGTATTTACGTTATCAATGTCTATGAACTCCGGTAATAAGTTAATATCAGGTGGGCCATGACCCTGTCGTTCAACAATCATGGCAATAAAAATATATATAAAAATAAATTTTTTTCTAAAAGTAGTTAGAGCAAAAACTTAACATTAATTCGAACTGAATAGAATTTAGAATGGTCTTATTTTGAAAGGAAAAAGTTGAACAATTAAAAATCTACTGTGAAGTAGACTACTGTAAGTAAACTATATTATCAGTGACAGCAACATGATTTTCACGAATGGAAATTTGCCGAATCGGCATGGATGGCTTTCGGACATCGACCACTACCGCATCATTAACTATGTATTATTGTTCTCGCAGCTACAAAACATGCAAGTAAAACGATTACTTTAAATGATCCCAAGATATGGTAAATTGAGTTAATAGAATAACCGAGATCTACCCTTTTTTTTTTTTAACGCTGGGGAATCCATTTACGGATACCCGGTCGAGGCAGAATGTTTACCTTTAAAACCGTGTTCATTAACACAAATGCTAAGAATAATTAAGTTCTGAAACCCTTCAATAACATTAACGTCTACTTACCCACTAAGGATCAATAAGTCTTAAATTAAAATCGAAAGAACCAATCATAACCCGGATGTGGAACACAATAGAATGATTCCCACATGCCTCTGACAAAACAAAATAAGGTTTAAACATCTTCTAAACGCTGAAATAACAAACCGATTACGCCATGATCAGTGCAGTAGTTTGGTATAAGTTATAAAATAGCGGCTGGACAATAATATCTCACATACAGGCAACTGTGTGGCATGTTTTTCAAATAAGCTTATTTACTTTTGTTGCTTTGTTGCTGGCTTTGTTTCTTGCCAATCAGCGACTTGGAGTTGACATACTCATTCACGGTACCAATTCAGCCCTTTCTAGCATTTGACGGTTTGGCCCTTAGTTGGTAATACTCCAAGAAGGCGCTATTGCAACCACAAATAAGCCTTCTTGTCTACCGACAATGGCAATAGAATATTACCACATTCCAACTGGGTGGGTTATATATTGACAACGGTCGCTCTCTGTTCAGGCTAGTCAAAAAACTCCGTAAATACCTATAAACAATGAAGTATATATTTTGAGTACACATAAAAAATTACATAATAATATAATCTCTAGTAGTATGCTAAATTAAAATAAAATATTCCAGTATCGTATCTTTATGGAACCATGCGTGGTAAAATTTTAATGCTAGAAGATCTTCTGATAAGGTGGTTCGGCTGTTTGTTAAATGAATGGATATGCGATCATGCCTATTCGAGCTAAGATCATTACTTCCTCTGCACTTGTCCCTATTAATCTCCTCATTTTCGTACCAAACGCTCTCCTTAATTTATATGAAAATAACTTGAATACTAGTGACATTTCTCCGTGTTACCAAGAGTACCATTAGCTACTATTGTCATTAATATGAATAATAATAAGCTATTACAATGTATTCATACGATATACGCCTCTCTAGTTAAAGATCGCTTAAAGTTTGTCGCTTGGGATTTAACGTGAAAACAGTAGTTCGGGTAGTCTCACTCAGCGTTCCAATATTTAATAGTTTTATGATGTATTATCAAAACAAATCTCACCGAGTTACTATGGATTGCGATACGTTTCGGTTACAAGTTTTTCCGACTGAGCAGTCTTGGTATTTGTAAAAAATAAGTATTAAGTTTAATTTGATTTGACTTCATGCTGAAGGAATAATATTGTGTAATGAAATCAGCTCCACAAAATTAATCAAATGTTCGTAATAGTTGTAAAATTTAAAGTATTGATGGAGGATATGGGTAGTACGCTTGGGTCAATACGACTTATTCAACTCTGCGAGTAGTTGGAATAGTCCCTTAGACCAACGATTAGGTAGGGGAAAACATACGGTTTGAACAAAAAAAATATCTAAGACTACCGTAATAACCGCTAAAGACCCGATGTTCCGAATTTTCTTTTTTATTATCTGTACGTTTTTTTTTTTTTTTTTTTTTTTCCTACCTATGCTGATAGCCTTGAGAGGCTATTTCAGCTTCACCCTAACGTTTGTAGGTGAGCTCGCGGGGCTCAACCGGAGAGTTGCTAACACTGACCCTAGCAAGAGCAGTGCTTCGCAGAATCTACCACCGGATCGGAAACGCGACCCACTGAGAAGATCCGGCGAGAAACTCAGTGGGCTNGAATAAGTAGAATAGAATTAGAGTGAATAGAACCACTGCACAGTTCCCGGGCGGCAATGCCTTGCAATTAGGCGCAGGTACAAATTCCGAGAAACACTTGGGCCACAGATGTGCCACGAACAATGATCTATTATCACCGGTAGTCACTTCCGACAAAACAATGAGCACGTCCACGCGCGTCGGTTGCTCAAATCGGAATGATCTGTACGTGCGGTACAATAGTTCATATTGTAGAAATCAGCGTAACGTAGCTTTAACAAGCTTCACTTATTCATTGAAAAGCTTGTTTGATAATAATCAATTATAGATAAGTCCGGTACAAAACCGCAAGCATACGCAAATTTAAAAGGAAAACATTTTTTTTTCTTTTAAGATTGCTTTAGTGACTAGGAGTGTGACTAGGAGATGTATGGAAATGGTAGTGCAAGGTAGAGGGGGAAGAGGTCGACCGAAGAAGACATGGATGGAGTGTGTGAATGACGATATGAGAGAGAGAGAGGAGTGAGTGTTGAGATGACGGCTGATAGAAGAGAATGGAAGAGAAAAATTAGCTGTGCCGACCCCACCTAGTGGGATAAGGTGGAGAAAAAGAAGAAGAAGATTGCTTTAGTAACGAATGCTTAAAATTGATTCGGAAAAATACAAAAATATGAATAATCCATTGAAATACACTGACAATACACATTATTAGTTAATTGGGTATAATGGCGTACGGCTATAGGTTGCGAGTCCAGTTTAATTGCATTTGTCTACATCTAGTTAGCAAAACAATAATGGAATCGACTGATGTGAATTAATTGATTCAAGGCAGACAGAATAATAATGTGAATGGTGTCTCGATTAATTTTGAAACGGTACATTTCTTTTGTAATATCTTACAATTTTTTTTTTTGCTTAGATGATTGGACGAACTCACAGCCCACCTGGCGTTAAGTGGTTACTGGAGCCCATAGACATCTACGACGAAAATGCGCCACCCACCTTGAGATATAAGTTCTAAGTATAGTTACAACGGCTGCCCCACCCTTCAAGCCAAAACGCATTACTGCTTCACGGCAGAAATAAGCGGGGTGGTGGTACCTACCCGTGCGGACTCATAAGAGGTCCTACCACCAGTAGATATCTATAAACATGATGCCGAATTTTGCATTATTCAAAGACGCGAACTCCACTCCTTGACTAGAAAAAGCAATGTAATTAACTACTTGATTACAAAAATATAACAATTCATGTTCTTGTACAACCGAATATAATTGGATCAATAGCAAAACCTTACACATACATTTAGAGTTGTTTGACTGAAACATAGTACTGTGTACATGTACATGTACAAACGTTTAGAATACAAGTTATTTACTCCATGGTATATAGCGCTAATATCTTGTGCACTAATACTTTCACATAATTGAAATATTAATCTGAAAAATTCATTACAAACAGAGCTTAGCAAATATTTTACCAATAACTATGTTCTTCTTTTGTTTGGTTACGATATGTATTCATATTATTCGTGTACTTCGTTGCGTTATTAATTTCAAGTTAAACGTCAACAAATTGAGAAAGTTCATTTCATAAATATTTAGTACCTGGAACCTTATAACTATACAATTATTCTAGTCTGGAATTTAGCAGTAGACTTAGTCTAAAGCGCATTGATTTTTGTGTATGATATTAAAAAATCGAAATCATCGTGTTCTAAAAGAAAACACGTCCAGCGTACTCGCGATGTCAGTATGCCAATATTCAAATATCGCAGATTGATCCTAATATTGACAAGAAAATACATACTCAAGACGTGTTCACGAATGACTTCCACGTTGTTGAAATAATGTATGATAGTAAAAATTAAGTAGATCCGTCATGACTTACGCGAGTGTGGTGCTCACTCAGACGGCTCGCACACATATAGGCACCCTCAAATCCCTACAATCGCGCTTCTGCAAGTTAGCAGTCGGAGCTCCTTAGTTCGTGAGGAACGTTGACTTACACGACGACCTAGGCCTCGAAACCATCCCGAAACACGTGAAGTCAGCGTCGGAAAGGTACTTCGAAAAGACTATGCGTTATGATAATCGCCTTATAGTGGCCACCGCTGACTACTACCGAATCCTGATCACGCAGGAGCCAGTCGCCAACGACACCCTAGGTACGTCCTTACGGATCCATCAGATCTAATAACCCTTGCATTAGACACCTTCAACTCTAACAATAGGAGCAGGCTTAGGGATCCCCGGTAAACGCACGTGTAGTCTAATCTAAATATCAATCCACTGAGCTTCTCGCCGGATCTTCTCACGCGATTCCGATCCGGTAGTAGATTCATTCGTGAAGCAGCTGCTCTTGAGTTGTTAGGTCTCCTTTGGAGGCGCTCGGGCAGCTGTTAGCAAATTCCGCTCCTCCTGGCTGAGCCTTTATTCGCCCATCTGTCCTGGTGAAACTGGAAAGGCCTCCAAGCCACCAGTAATACATTAATCATAAAAAAAACAAAAATTAAAACAAAACGCACATTTAATGACTAACTTCGTGTGATAAGGTATATTTTAAGCCTGCACGTAGAAGCATGATTCTACCTTTTTCTGCCTCGAAGTACATAGTTATGCATTCGCTTTTTAAGCCGTTATAGGTACAAGAAAAGCGTTAAACAAGTCTGATTTCTTAAAATGGGTAGTGGAATTCAGGTTGAGATATACAGACCGTGTTTCGTTCATTAAAAAATAAATCGGAAAATTATTTAGCTTATTCGTTATACATTTTCAATCATTATTCAAGTATCAAGATGACTAGTCCGTTGTACGAAGCAGTCCGAAGCGGTCGATACAAAAGGACTTAACATATTTTTTCATCATATTTTATTATGAACTTCTGTACAACATCCAGATGTTTGAGTCTGATCAAACAAAGATTTTTCTGACGTACTTACCCACCGTCGGAGTTTGACTATTACATACTTGATTTATGATTCATTTCTGTATACGTTTAAAATTCTGTTGTTTTAGAATTGAACACTTTTATTTCTAAGAATTCGTTTCAGCCGTGTTTTTTCTTTTAATGTTGAGTGAATATTTTTTGGATTGACAACTATTATTTGATCGACTATGTTATTTTCTGTGCACTAGTATTATAAATTTAGTGTAAATATCTACACTTAATTACTGTATTATTTCCCGGAATGCACTTATTCTGTCACATACATAAAAATCTTGTTTGTTTTTTCTCGAACATTATCTCGATTTGGCAATCACTATAGCAATTTTGCAACGATAAACGAATGAACTAAATTCATGAATAAGGATCCAGTTCGCACTTGGCCACTATTTAAAAGCGTATCAAAAATCTAAACTCCACGTCGACAACGCCAATGCTTTTTCTAATAACCTGTTTAACTAATCATAACGTTTATTTTCGTTCGACACTGAACGATCACACGTCCGGGACTCTATTCTGTTTCAAATCTCTAGCCTGTATGTTTTGATTATTTTAATTTTTCCATGAAAACAAAGAAGTATACGTGTTCTATATGTATATATTAATATAAACGTACTAGAGCGGTGTATGTAAGCGTGAAGCGTAATTGAAAAACGCCACAATAATCTATGACGTAAACTTCACGCCTGATGTTTTGTTCGAATAACTTTTATGAACATAAAATTGTCGTAATTCAATGTAAAAGGAAATATAAAAAAAGTAATTAAGCAATGTCGATATATTAATATAAAATCTTGTGGATTATTAAAATAATGTATTTTTAGACTTTTCGAACGTCACAGAATGTTTTTTTTTTTTATAAATACAACTGCATCTATCTTTCAAGTGTCTCTCTAATGGCAGCCGATGAAAAGTAATACACGCTTTTTACAAATACATTTCTTGCTATGGTTAAAAGCGACTGATGGCATGCATATGACTTAACAGTATTGGCGGCCAAATTTAGACAAAATTAATTTGTAAAATAACTGTGGCTTCGCGATCAGGTAGTCGTTTTTTTATGACCGATATAGATCGTTTGGTTGAAAAAGAAATACAATCGGTTCGAACAGTAGCAGATCTTTTGATTACTCTCAATGAAGCGTAGCAATATAAATAGAAAACTATTAAGCCTAAAAAAAAGCATAAGAAATAGCAAAGAATTCTTCATGGATCCCAAAATTTTAATTGATCTAAATTGTAATACCGTCTCCTGGCGCCAGTTGTAGTTTGTAAATTAACAATTTTTTTTCTTTACCTTTCGGTTGGCACAAAATTCGAAAATTAATTTCCATTTTTTTATTGTAGTATTGTGGGTGAGGTGTTCTGCAGGGGCGTTGAGCAGNAAAAAAAGCATAAGAAATAGCAAAGAATTCTTCATGGATCCCAAAATTTTAATTGATCTAAATTGTAATACCGTCTCCTGGCGCCAGTTGTAGTTTGTAAATTAACAATTTTTTTTCTTTACCTTTCGGTTGGCACAAAATTCGAAAATTAATTTCCATTTTTTTATTGTAGTATTGTGGGTGAGGTGTTCTGCAGGGGCGTTGAGCAGCGTAACTGCGGTCACCCGACCGAAATTGTACATGAATTTACAACAACAAAACAATTGTCCGATACATCAGTCCGCGTGAATAGCCACGTCCGAACCAGTGCCCGTCAACCATTGAGAGAACAAAACGTGGCAAACGCACGCACCTCGACTCTTGCCGAATCAATTGAAAAAGTGTCAAATGAAAAATTGCGTCAAAGCTAAAATTGACGAACTCATTTAAAATACCGAATCAGCGCGAAATTTTCTAGAACAATTCAAAAATGTTCGAAATAAATTCATGGATGAATCATACGAAAACATAGACGAAAACGTATTAGATTTAATTCATCAAACATTAATAAAATCCTTTTAACTTGAAAGAGAATTTCATAGCTGCGATGCGGATGAGAAATGAAATGATGATAATATGTCGGGAGCTATTAGCTTCACAATGGGGAACGACAAAGGAAACGTCTCCGACGAATGCGATAAAGTTACTTTGAGACGATCCTCGTTTCTATTTAGTGAAATTGTTTGCCTAATACAAGATGTTTTCCTTAAAACAGAAAGTACAAACAAATTTGTTAGTTAAAAAAAAATCCTGTCGATTAAACGAACGAATCATCACTACATCGAAGAGACGCTAAATAGGAGAATTAAAATATCTTTTGAGAAGATACAAAGAAACAAAGAAGCCTGTATCAAACGGCGCTCTCAGTGAATTAGAAACAAAAACGGATTCGAGAGTCTTTCTGAAGATGACGTCTCTTTCTCTTTCGAGCAGTCATCGAGTTTCCTTTGTAATTAAATATTGAAATTAAGAAATGAACAGCCGCTAATTACAGGAGGTTGTCCCTTGGGGGCTGATTATGTTGCCCCAGCATTCGCAGAAAGGGCTGGCGGAGGCGCTCTTGTTACAATTAATATTTAAGATTTTAATGTTACCGCCGTTTCGGTATTGTGTGTTAAATTAAATTTCTAACTTTGTAGAATTGTCGATTTGAATCAATGTTGTGATTAATTATTTCCCCTGTAGGTACTCGACCTTGATTTACATTTACCGTGACATTTTTACGTTAACCCAAAAAAGCAATAGGAAAAAATTAAGAGTATACATTATCCTTGCTTTTAATTAAAGTTGGTAGCATAACGATCGATTGTCGTAAAAAAATAATACAAATAGTGATGCTGTACTAACTATAAATTTAGTGTTTGGACATTTCAATTATCCGGCCCACGTGGCGTGCCGACAATGATGTTCGTGCCAACAGCAATAAAAATATAAAAAGACAATAAAAATGTTTTCGACCTGGTTCATATTTTATGTATCTCATTCTATTGCTAATAAGACAATTTAAACCGAAAATTATTAAAAGAACAAAAGTATATTTACACACACAAAAAAAGACAAAAGAATAAAACCAGGAATAATAACTTCATCAAGAATTGATCAAATCTCAAATGAAATAAGATCTGTAATAGGTTCGGAATGTCTCTATTAACTGTCATGGCATCAAGAGAGCACCGGGAGCTGTTTAATACTCTATCAGACAAACGTAATTAGTTTTGTAAATAAAATGCCTTTAAAAGAAATTGAAACGTACGAGCTACCTGGCTGCTGTGGTGACTTGCTACATTACTTGACACGGTACAGCCGAGCACAGTAGACAACGACTTCTGACTTTCATTATTGTTTTCATTTGTCGACGTTTGTTTGTTGATTTTGTTTTTTGAATGAGATAAAAGATTAAACGGCTAGATATATTTACACAATGCTAAGATGATTTTCCAAATACTAGTGGTGCCGCAATAGTCGAAATTCGACTATAATAATTTAAATTATAAGTTTGAAAATTATTAACGTTCTATTATCAAAAACTATTACTTGCAACTATAATCACAGATTTCACCGAGATTACACTATAGATAAGTAATATTAAAGATAAACAATATTAACCTATTCTCAATTTGACCACAGACTGTATGCAATAATAAAAGTTTTACAATAAACAATGAGTATATATATAGGTATGTGCGTGTGTGTGTCAAATACATGGTAGTGTGTGTAATGTTTCTTTTATTGATTTAATGTATTATAAATGCATATTAAAAAAAGAAAATTGTATTCTGCACTCCTTCTCTATATTCTCTGTAAGTGTAGGAAATTTCATACTTCTACGTCCGCGCAATTATCGTAAAAAGGGCTACAAAGTTTTTGCTTCACGTATTAATATATAGATATGTGACAACAGAGAACTTTCAAATTTCGAAAGTATTTGAATGTCGAATTTTTGTTTAGCGAATAGTCATCTCTTTTCTTATTGGTCGTAATTTGTTATGAATAAATTCAAATGATAGACCTTCCTGTACAACATATTCACGCAGCGGCTTGACGGTTTCCCTGACGTTACTGACGTCCGCAAGAGATGTTGACCACTGCCTATCAGACGAGTGGGCGTCTACCAATAAATGACAATCAAACAATTATTAATAGTAGGAGCTACCACCCGATATAAAAGAAATATATGCATAATTTAAATTTAACATAATATTATTACATAGAATACCATTTTTCAAAGTTAGTGAGTTCGAGCGATAATCGAGCCAGAACTCCGTTATACTGCTTGACTAACAAGATGATCTTACTTATTCGTTTCTTGGTATATGTTACACTACCATAATTATGAAATAAAAGACGATATTTTCTTCATCGGAAAAGAAAGGTCACCTGTTAGCTTATCCTTCAAACTGCATTGGCGTTTAAATATATGCCAGAAACTTGTAAGGAAATAAAAAGTTTAAAAACATAAAAAAAACACGCATTAAGAGGAAGACAATTTTTTTATTTTGATGAAACCGGTCAGGATATTATTAAACAATATTTACAATTGGAATATTGGGACTGTAATTTTACATGTTTTGGTTTTGGCGGGCTTTCTGTCTCTCTACCACAGACTATATCAAATGTGTCTAGAGGATGCTCTCAGTGTTTTTAGTGCTCTTCCAATCCCCCGCTTAATAAAATTAGTAGTATTAATGGCAATATTAGGCTAATGTAAAAAAAATTGGTGTCATCGATACGTGTACATATTTTCACGTTTATCAAAAATTACGTTGATAGATTCCGTGACACAGATAGGTAGAAACAAGTACACGTCAAAGTAATAAAAGCGCGTTAATTAGAATAAAACCGATGCCACTAGTCGTCCGTACATTATTCTAATATTTTTAATAAAGTATCATACGTTTTTATTAGGTATATATGAAACAAAATCGTACCTTAAAGTTTGGGCGTTATTGTTTTGAATTATGGAATACGTCAATTATCGTATTTTGTAATAAAACTATTTTAATATATAATAAAAAAAACTATTTTAATATGTAATAAAAAAAAACACAGTAAAATCCGATATACCTACCTTGTTTGCGACCATAAATATTGTCCACGCCCAAGGGATACGTAGCATTAGCTGAATGTTCTTGTCTGAAAGAAATATAAGAAATATAAAGTTGAATTATTCGGCGAACTTTTCCACCCCAAGCATTCTTTATTTAATTTTTATTTTTACGACACAGTAAGACGCGGCTTTGCTTTAACTTTTTATTGTTACTGTCTTAGTGCCCTCTAATTTTTGGCTTCAATTACATTTTTTGCTTTGCTCTTTTATTAAAACATTACTTTTAACGATGAAAGTCTTGCCCCAAACATTACGTAATTAAAGACGTATATTGTTAAAATTTCGTAGAACGAATTAGAAGAATACGAATGTAAAGAATAACACGGATCTCTCTTCTTTCTCAGGTACTTCTCAAGGTGAATAGATCTATATCTATACCGAGGAAAGAATCCATCTCACACGGACCGGAAATCGTTTACAAAAAAAAAAAAAAATAGACCAACGCTTTTTAACCGAAATCATTTATCATGTTTGCACAGATCCCAAGACAAACTGCTACCAAGTTTCAGTTTGCCGTAGATAAGATTACGTGCATTTGTTTTACCTTGTCTACCGATTCTCGGGCCATTTTTTTAAAACAGTGCTCCATTGTTAGTCTCTAGTTCCAGACATGGTGTTTCCGAGAGTATGGAACGTTAGAGGAAGCGTTGATACCAAATTACGATATTGTAGTAGCTTGTAGTACTTTTGTAGGTAACCTAAGTTCATGCGTTCATAGTACAGCTTAGAGCGAAACTAGACAACGAAGAATCCGAACTATATTGCTTATTAATAATTCGGGTCATTTTAGCTTGCGATACATTTAAAAACACCATTGATCGAAATAAAATATGTCTACGTAAAGAAACAACCAACAAAATTACGAATTAAAATAAATATGGCAATTTAGTGAGTTTTGCTTATTTTTATCACGAAGAACAAAAAGCGGGTATACCTCTCAACTGATAGTGGATAGTGTACAGTAGTAGTTGTAGCAATAGTACTAATAGTAAATAGTAGTGGTCTGGTGATTCTGAAGTTGTGGCCTAACTGATAATACGTCCGTTGCATTCGTATCTAGCCATGCAACGGTGTTCAAATCCCGCAGGCGGGTACCAATTTTTCTAATGAAATACGTACTTGACAAATGTTCGCGGTTGACTTCCACGGTGAAAAAATAACATCGTGTAATGTAAATCAAAGCCGCAAAATTATAATTTGCGTAACTACTAGTGGTAGGACCTCTTGTGAGTCCGCACGGGTAGGTACCACCACCTCGCCCATTTCTGCCGTGAAGCAGTAATGCGTTTCGGTTTGAAGGGTGGAGCAGCCGTTGTAACGTTACTGAGACCTTAGAACTTATATCTCAAGATGGGTGGTGCATTTACGTTATAGATGTCTATGGGCCCCAGTAACCACTTAACACCAGGTGGGCTGTGAGCTCGTCCATCCATCCAAGCAATGAAAAAAAATGGCTACCTTCGCTCATAGCTTCGTCACTGCGCGTACCTACTGCACGTTTTCGATTCATTTTGAATGTCAAACAAACAATCATGATACAAATCCAGGGGCAGACACGCATTTTTTCCAAATAATAAGTCCTATTCTTTTCATTTTTTTTAAATTTATTTAAATAAATATTAAAGAAGATTTAAAAACTCTAAACAGTTGGTATTAAGGAGATCAACGATGTGTTTCGATTCTCGAAAATAAAATATGGATCACACTATTTTAAAATTTAAAACCAGAATGCGTAGTACGTAAAACAATAAATAGTTTCAAACGATAAATATACATTTATGATTAAGCTTACAATAAGCTGTCAGCGTGTTACTTTTGGTCTTTACAATTGTTAAAACTGAACAGAGAGGATGTTTACACCATGTGAAAACTATGATTTAGTGTAAGTAATTATAAGTGAGTGTGAACACGTCCACTAAGAGTTTAGAATAGGTATATAAATATAATAACAAAGACTCGACTGTCTATTCATAGACTGTCGGTAGCTGTTTGTATACTTAATAGTTCACGTGGCGTCCGAGATGATTTTTATGAAGTAGAAAAATGTACGGCCTTTTTTTGTACAGTCATCAAGCTTGTTATTTTAATGGTTACGTAATTTGTAACTCTAGCATACTAATGAGTAAAATCGATGTGAATTTAATGGAAATATGTATACGTGATTTAACACTTTTAAAATTAGGTGTAGAATTTGGGAATATAAATTAAGTTTATATTTATTTATTAAATCTACTTTACGTTTTCGAAAAGTAATATTGAGTAAATACAGTATGCTAATATGTTGAATATGTTCGTGTGCCACTTATCATTCATTGATAGTTTTGTACCTAAAATCTTTTCGTGTCAAATGCTAAAAACAACCGAAGAGATAGAATACAAAATAACCAAAAAAAAAATCACTCTTTTATAATATATTACATATCTATTGAAAATTTTATCTCACAGTACGTACAGCGCATACAATCGATCCGGATTTCCATCATATTTGTAAAACTATCTATCAACTGTATATCTGTCGGTTATATCTGGGGACTCCTTTGTGGGTGCTATTTGATCAGTGACACGAGCTGTGAGTGATGAATATTGCCAGGCAAATATACAGAAAGCAAAACTATACGCGGTTTTAGTTTCACTAGGGTTGGTCTGTGTGCAGAATGGGTAGGCAGACAGGAAAATTGGGTAGAAAGTTTTAACTTATCATAATACAGAGACAATTATTGTTTGTAGTACATTTAATGCTGAAATTTTTATTTATTGCTTAGATGGTTGGACGAGCTCACAGCCTACCTGATGTTAAGTGGTTATTGGAGCCCATAGACATCTACAACGTAAATGCCGCCAACCACCTTGAGATATGAGTTCTAAGGTCTCAGTATAGTTACAACGGCTGCCCAACCCTTCAAATCGAAACGCATTACTGCTTCACGGCAGAAATAGGCAGGGTGGTGGTACCTACCCATGTGGACTCACAAAAGGTCCTACCACCGGTATAAATGGTTAATATGGCGTTACGTGCGTATACGAATTTGTATGCCAGCCTCGAACTATTACGGGGTTACGGGCGCGTTAATATATAGTCAAGTACAGGTAATATTAATAAAAATGGATTTAATTTTATTAAATTACTAGCTGACCCGGCAGACTTTGTAGTGCCTCAATCGATAAATAAAAGACCTAAACTTTTGTATAAAATAAACAAAATGAATCGGTCCGACGGGGGACATATTAAAGGAAAAACAAAATTGTTATTTTTATTTAATTCCGAGCATTTTTATTCATTCATCTACCTTTTAAACCTTCTCTGGACTTCCACAAATAATTCAAGACCAAAATTAGCCAAATCGGTTCAGCCGTTCTCGAGTTTTAGCGAGACTAACGAATAGCAATTCATTTTTAGATTATCGTTTTAACATTCAATGGTAATTTATCATTTTCTATTATTAATAATATTAAATGTCCCTTGTTTGGGCGATAGTCTGAATCGTAAGTGTAGTAAATCACTCGAAAATCGTATGGTAATAAATCGAACGCATTTTAATGGCTGTTTATCGGAGTGAGCTTTGCGGTATTCAGATTACGCGTATGATGTAAGTGGCCGAGGGCGCGCCACGTGCTCCTTATCTATCTCTCTACACTTTCAATATTCGATTTCGTCGCCAATGTTTTTTTTGTTTTGTGCGTCCGCGCGACTCTGAAAGGTGCGTTAATGTTTACTTACCAAAAAAAATCATGTAAGATTTTTAATTTATTTTTTAAACTGCCCGTTAGTTAATTCTGAATGGAATTATTCACTTTAATACTTAAAATAGGAAATATACGCGTGATTATTTCGCGGTAGAAATAGGCAAAACGGCGGTACCCGCCCAAGCTGAGTGGCAATTTGCCTTCCACTAATAGTGATATACAATAGCCTTTTACAAAAGAGAGGAGAAGAGAGTGATGCTATTCTAGGCGTAGGAAAATAGGTACTGCCACGAGAATCTTCTAACTCAGTAACCAGTACGATAATGTTATTAAGATACCTAGAACTATAAATACTATCTTCCAACCTAACATACAAAGTATGTAAATTATTCTAGAAAAAAATCTTTTTAATCAAAATAAAATGATTACAAAATGTACTAAAAGTTTGAATTTCAAAAAGAAAGCCATAAGCTTTCATTTCATTTCTACTATCAAAATTAAGCTTCTATCTGCAATACTAATACCCTTTGGTATTACTTTGGTATTACGAGTCAAACACGAAAAAAAAATCGTCACGCCACACAATCGCACCCCCAAAACGTAACCGAAAACGAGTCTCACCGCAATCCAAGCTAATGGAGTGTCTCATAATGACGGTTGCTGACATAAAAATAAATAGGCGAGACTCAGTTTCTGCGTAAGCCGATACTATGATAACAGCATCGCCCCCCTCCCGATAATTGCCAAACTTACACGTACCTAGTCGCAATGTATTATGGATTAGTTGATACCGAATGTAATTGAGGCTGCTACACTAATGCCGTGTTTCGGGAAACTCAAATGGTATAATTCCTAGAAGTTTTCTAGTTTATTTGCCTGATTAATAACAACATCGATACATAGTGATACTCGAGTTAATTCGTTAAAGTTACTTCTTGTACGTTTTGAAAATCCGTAGGCACTGCAACATGAACTATCGCAGCTTCTTTCCGGTCTTGTACCGGTCTTTCCTTAGTCGAATATCGTATGAACCTGTTTCGCCGCTAAGTAAGTGGTTTCATAATTAAAGTTACACCAAGGGCAAGGGTGAAGTTACATTCTGAACGCGGGCAAGGGCTTAAGGGCAAAGATTTAGGTGACAAAGTTTATTGCGTCCGAGAAATACTGTTGTCTATTACATGAACATAAATCACGGATGGGAAAACAATAAGCGTGAAATTGTGGAAACTGTGGACGACGTCTTACGGTATTAAATCTTGGGGGAGTGAAATAAATAAAAATAAATCTGTGCCAACCCTCACGCTAGAA
Source organism: Bombyx mandarina (assembly GCF_003987935.1). Next base: position 859,968 of record NW_021011541.1, read on the forward strand.
CGTTAGTGATTTATTTGATAAGTGTCGTAAAGCAAGGACTTTGTACGTTTCCTTTAATTATTTTTCGCTGATAAANTTACATGAACATAAATCACGGATGGGAAAACAATAAGCGTGAAATTGTGGAAACTGTGGACGACGTCTTACGGTATTAAATCTTGGGGGAGTGAAATAAATAAAAATAAATCTGTGCCAACCCTCACGCTAGAACGTTAGTGATTTATTTGATAAGTGTCGTAAAGCAAGGACTTTGTACGTTTCCTTTAATTATTTTTCGCTGATAAAACATTATTAAATTTATTTCGAGACATCTAGTTTAATAGAAATATAGAGATATAGAAACAAGCTTGAGAATTCGATGTGGGCGGATAACAATGCAAGATTAGGAATATTTTTATTAAATTAGTTCCAAAAATACTTCATATCCAGAAGCTAAGCTCAGAATATTTGTTTCTGTATTACAATCTTTACGACGGTAAAAAAGAATTTGCATATCAAATTATGAATGTGGTTTGTGTAGATATTTCTAGATATAAAGAAATTGCGTTCATTATTTCACGGATCCAGGCTTAGGTTTTTCTTGGTGCTGGTAGCAAATGTACGAGACAAGAGCGACTAAATCCACGAATTCCATACCTTCGAATACAAAAACATCTTGCACGGAGATAGTGACTCTGACCTTTAATCGAATGCAATGATGTATATGTAGCTATCAAGGTTATTAAATACTTCAGTAACGAAACGGTTAAGCAATAAGTAACGATAAGTAAAGATAAAAACAAAATAAATATTGTCAATTATTTGAAATAATTTAATAATAATAACAATAATTTCCGGCACCGGAGCCGATGGCTAGTATTGTTTTAAGTGATTACCGTTGCCTATGAGGTCGAAATTTAAATTCTCTCTAATCTAACCACTATCCCATCCTTAATTAAGACGCAGTACTGCTTCGTGACAGTAATAGTCCGAATGACGGTATCACCACATCACTAATAAAGCTAATTCAAACGTCCACTGTTAGTGTAAGTGCAATGTCATAAACCGCAGTAACGTGCTACTATGTCCGCAGCTCCAGACCGGGTCGACCACCGAAGCGCGCGACCGGAGTGGGACTCTCTCTGGCAGCGACACAGTTCCCCGGGCACCCCTTCAAGAAGCACCGTCTCGAAAACGGCGACTATTCACCTTACGAAAACGGACACATGAGCGGTGAGCTATTCAAAATTATCTATAGGAATATTGTTTTACACACACAACAAGATATATTTTAGTGATTGTAATTGAAATATGCATATTAACAGAAATGCTTTGCGGCTGGGAAGTATTTTTTTGGGAGTAAAATTTTCTACTATCGAGGCATCAATGAAGATTTTGGGCCTGTTCAGACCTCATTTCAACGGAAAATAAAGTAGGATATTCAAATTTTTATAGCTGTTATTAAAGCCGAGATCGAAACCTAGTTGTCATTGCTTAGTTTCTATTAACTTTTATTTTATTTTATAGTACGCTCTACTATCGAATTCGAATTCGAATTCTGAACATAATTGAAGACTGACAGATAAAGAATTAGATTCATTTTATGTGTTACTAGTTTTTCAATTTTCTTGCGTTAAATTTTGAAATGAAAAAACAATACTAAAATACGTTGCCTTGCAAAAAAAACTCGGTTGTCAAACAGAGAATAATATAGAGTATGTTACATATGTATTTACCTATTTATATTTATAGAAACAATTAATTTTGGCGTGCATATCTATTTTTAAATTAGAAGTATGGGATATTCATTTTTTTAAAGAATAGGTACTTCTTTATGTGTCATGGTGGGTGACGGCATCAATGCCGCAATGTGAGTGTCTAAGAGCTCTGATAAACACTTGATACACGCCTCGCGTGCGTCTAAGATCAGACAAAGAAGAACAAAAGAGTGTAATCAATTATGCCGTGTATCATATTAAAGTGACTCAAAAGAGTGTTACTTGGGCGAATAAATATTAAAAAAAATCAACCGGGTCCGCCTTAAATATCACATTAAAAACTTCCGCACTCATTTATGCGGCCCTTAATGAACGTACAAATTTGATGCTGAATAATTAATCGCAACGTAATCTGGCTTTGTAATATAAATCAAAACAAACGGCACCATGACATGTGATAACATCAAAATCGGGTTTGTGTAAGCTCCGGATAGGCGCCGGATATGAAGCCCCGTCTTCTCGGGAGGTATACCTCCTCATTCCGTATACAAATTATACAAATACAAAATTATCCCAACACAAACGGAGAAAAGGGAATAAAGTGATTAAATAGAGCTCAGCGCAAGACGGCTAGCAATCAATCATTTTTGTCGCTTACGGCTTTGTTGATTTAGGTGTCATCCATCTCGTTCTCCCTCTACTTTTTTGGATTCTTCGTCTCTCTTGTGCTTGAAGTGTCATACCAGACAAGGGAGCAATTACATTCGTGATCTTGCATAAGCAACACTTGGTTATCACACTACCGCGTTTGACTTTAAGTGTGGTTTTTACGATTTTTTTTTTACCGAATTTGCAATGCAATTTATTGTGGAACGTTGTTCTCAATTGAGACTGTTTTCAAAGAATTTTTGTTTTCCTTTAATATTTTTTCTTTGAAAGGAATTATAATAAGAATCATGAATTCATAGCCGCTGTCATTTCACGACCCGTTTGTGACGCATCCATCTCAGCTAGTTGGTTTTAATTATTTTACAATTAGTTGAAGATTGATGATTCTCGTAGGGATTTCAAATGAGATTTGAAGATTAAGATGGGTTTTAACAGTGTATTTTATTGAACATGGATATAATTTTTTATTTTAATCGTTCTACTGCAAAAATCAGTTAATGAAGATGGGAGATGGAGATGCTTTAAATACAGTTTTACTTTAATTAATTCATTTAATTCTACGTTATAGATATATGCAATTGAGAGTGGTACTATGCTTGTATGTGATTAAATTTATTTTTGAAACTACTTATAAGCGATTATACTTGCCAGACTATCATTAAATCCATACAATATATACATTTGTTGAAATTCTTATGAGCTTCTTTAAAGGTTGAAAATAACTGTAATAAATATGAATACAATCAGATTAATGGTTTCGCAACGCGTAAAGAACAAACGTGCATTTTGTTTATGAAGATAGACAGAAGACAGACATAAATATAGATGTGTTCAACAGGAGAACCTTACACGATAATTGTCTATCTCCCTTCATCACTACGCTACAACTACCTTCAAGTACTAGGTACTACATTTTCATCGTTCTTCTGTTGTAGGTCCGGTCACCGTCCTCGTCGAACCCGTCACTTGCGACGAAGGGCTCGACGAGCGAATTAACCCATAGACACAGCCTACTGAGTTTCTCGCCGAATCTTCTCAGTGGGTTGCGTTTCCGATCCGGTGGTAGATTCTGCGAAGTACTGCTCTTGCTAGGGTCAGTTTTAGCAACTCTCCGGTTTGAGCCCCGTGAGCTCACCTACAAACGTTAGGACGAAGCTGAAATAGCCTCTCAAGGCTATCAGCATAGGTAGGCAAAAAAAACTGTTGTAGGTAGAACTGTTAGGTAAAAGTGGATAAGTGCGTTTGTGGGAAAAAGCAATTCAGTAAAACGACTACATCACATCACTTTAATTTTCTACTATAAAAAATGAAGACTTTGTTTAATTTTATGCTGTGGTTTAGCTGTTTAAAAAACCAAAAAACATTCCTTGCTTTTTTTTCCCTACCTATGCTGATAGCTTTGAGGGCTATATCAGCTTCGCCCTAATATATAGGTGAGACCACGGGGCACAAATCGGAGTGTTGCTAACACTGGCCCTAGCAAGAACAGTGCTTCGCAGAATCTACCACCGGATCGGAAACGCGACCCACTGAGAAGATCTGACGAGAAACTCAGTGGCCTGTGTCTATGGGAGTTCCTTGCATTGAACATTTTCACTAATGCGCTTAAAAAAACAATACGCTCGCTGTCGGTTTTGAGTCGTTGATAACTAAATACAGCATTATCATCATCTAACCTTGTTATCTGTCTTCTTGTCCTCCTTACTATATTATTTTCTTGATGACTGGTGATAGAATATGGCGTCAATTCGGACAACTTACTAGAACCGATAGAACTGCTCTGTTCATTTCTAGCACGAAACAATCGGCGGGTTATTGCATTGAATTTATATTTTCTATTTGATAGCTTAAGTCAGGAAGTGGCATCCTAAAAACTACGTCGACTATGAGTTCGTTAACGCCCCATTAGAAAAAGTACATATATCATATTCAAATATCTACATGCTTCTCATTGAATCAAGCTAATGAAATATTTGTAATTTCAAGGTATTAATCGATTAGATCCATTATGATTATTAAATATCCGAATTAATAATGGGTTTTTTCAATAAATAAATTACCTCTTCTTGTGCTCTTTTTAGCTGATTATTCAGCTAAAAGTCACGCACAAAATGAACTGTATGCTTTTGGCTTCATTTGAAATAGACGAAAGAACGAATTTTCACATGTATGTACATATATACCTAGGTGAAAAGACTCAATTTTATAATAATTTAAGCCATTCTAATTAAATTCGTGCGCGTATCAAGTTTCTGCGTTCGGTATATGTACGGTCTCTGGCGTTAAGCCAATATTATTTTGACGAGTCGTTGACAGTGGTTTACTGTTGATGATACAGCACACGTACACGCGAACCCTGAGAAGGTGCACTCACACAGGTACATACCGCATTCGTACACATCACACATCCATGTTTGGGGTGTCACCATTTGAATGAGTGAGTGAGGTAGCGGGTGGCCTATTTTCACCCTGTGAAATAATAGGATACGAAAACAGAATATAATCCTCCTGCGACGGTTGAACGGAATGGAAATAGGAATATGAAATGCGTTAAAGGGCTGTGCCCACGTGCTCGGTGAAAGGGTTACGCAATCGTGTTTATCTTAAGGCGGTAAATCTAAAATCGATGTTAATCTGGCATTACGATAAAAGATTTCTGATGCGTTAAGTTGTAGGTAGGCAGCATCAGAAATCCTCGGGCGGTTTGATGTTCACGTTCGTCACCTTGAAGTAATTTTATGTTCTACTCTTAGTAAATTATGATTTATCTATGACTAGTGGCCCGTCCCGGCTTCGCTTGAGAAGTAGCGCACGCGATGTAAATAATTTTAGATAATTTTTTTACACATTGGATTACATTATTGGAGTTTTAGTAAGGTACCCTATTTTTTTTTAAATATAATAAATATAGCCTATGTCACCCGGGGATAGCGTAGCTTTCCAACACTGAAAGAATTTTTTAAATCGGTTCAGTAGTTTCGGAGCCTATTCAATACAAACAAACAAACAAATCTTTCCTCTTTATAATATTAGTATAGATATAGACTAGTACAGACAAATCTATCGCAGTGTTGACCCTTACTTCTTCACGTTGTAAAAAAGATAGTTCATAGTTCGAGTCAGTGTAACTTGTAATAAAATTTGAAATTCATATCGACAGGTTAACCGAAAAAAAAAATGTACTATAAATTTTCATATTATCTATTCAACATAGATCCTACATCTACACAGTTAAATGAAAAAAAAACACTTATACCTAGCTTTTATATATGGCCATATAACCCACGACGTCTTGAAAAGTAAATTCAAATTATTTAAAAAAAATTTTTTTTTTCGCTTAGTCCTTTTTTTTACACAGCCCTACGATGTTCGCCTTTTATAATGAAAATGACGTGTTGATAATAATTAAAGGTTTCGTTCTGTGCCGTGACTGGGATTGTGTTACGGGGGGTTAATGTAAAGCATTACGACATTACTCGCTGGGGTACAAAGCTTAACATTCTGATTGAATTCTGCGACTGAAATTAAGTAAGGATTTGCCTGTTTATGTTAAGGGGATCTCGGATCAACGTTTTGCGATTCGGTTGTCTGTTCACGCCCTGTCTTGTTCATAAGCATGTTGTTTTGTTTTTATTTTGATACTTTTTACCTTTCTCATCTATTTTTACAATAATTCAGTAGCATTCCTTATAATTCCAAGTACGTCATATTCTTACCAGCTAGTTCGATATCTTACGACATCTTATAGAGCGGTGTTTTCATTTGTTGTTGCATATTTACAAACGCGAATGTAATGTCAGCGTGGTCCATAAGATAAGACGTCCGGTACGCTCTTATCGAACGATTATGCCGGTGTTCAAATCCCGCAGGCCGGTAGCCAAATTTCCCATCGTAGTACATTTTTATGAATGATAAATATTAATGATAAAGCGTTTGTAAGCTCGTACAAAAAGGTACCACCACCATTTCTGCCACGAAGCAGCAATGCGTTCCGGCTTAAAGAATGGGACAGCCCTTATACCATCTACCTTAGACTTAGACCTCGTCTCTTAAGGTGTATGGCGGCATTTACGCTGCGTTGTTATTAATTAACACTAGGGGAGCCGTGAAATTATTAAAATAAATAATAAAGCCAAAAAAATGTGTCTTGAACGTCACTAGACGCATTTTCATAGGTATGATTGACTGATTTTTGTTCTTCAAATTCTAATGAATTATGTCATTCGTAATTTTAATTCTAGCAATAAAAAAATAATTAAAACCTGCAAGTCAACCAATTATCAAAGAATATTATTCCTGGTTACGTTAAACGAACTAACCTTTTCTATCGCAAACAAGTAAGGCAAAAAAACGTTTCTCGTATTCATTGTAATCAGGAAAAAACATCTTCCACATTCTGCTTCAACAAAAACGTACGGCAAACGGATCCCGCGTCGGCAATCATAGCAATTTCTTGCTACTCAACAAAGCGTTTACAATTTAAATGTTTAAAACATCAACTTGCAATTGCGGGCAATCAAACAAATTGCCGTTGCACCTTGTAAGGAAATCATAATAATAACTGCGACGCCAGCAATTAAAAGCCGAAGCGAAGCGAGACGAAAGTGTGATTTTAAATCAGAGTGTCAAACGCGGTAATTTTATCATTCTTAAGGTACCTAATGTTCTATTAGAAAACTCAAAGTAAAATGAAGATTTTCCTTACTTACTGCCTGGACTGAATGAACCGACCTAAATACCACCGTGCATGTCGAATCCTGTGTGCTTAGTGCGAGTTTTTTTATCGTTCTCGAAAGCGTAAAAGTTAGCCCAATTTTGTATGCAGTTGTAACAGCGCCCCTAGCGGCAAACTTAGGCAAACGATCCCATTCCATACAAATATGAGTATAACTTTTACGCTATCGAGAACGTTAAAAAACTCGCACTAAGCACATTGAAGTTGAGACATCAGTTACGTTACGCTCAGGCTGGAGAGCAAATTAAGGGATGCGATTATCATTAAAAAAAAACAATATAGATGATTTAAATATGTTGTTTAAATGATATATGATATTTTCATTGGTTTTCGTCGTGGCTTTGGTCGTTGTTGACCATGAAAACTGTAAAATATGCGAAACGTCGGATTTCATATAATCACAATAAAAAACGCGCTGTCCTACCGTAAAAGTTGTAATTATGATTGGTATACGATTCAAAATATTTTGTAAATCTCTGTTATATGCTGTATATACATATATTTGGAAAAATCAAACTCTAAATATCTTATAGTGACGTGACAAAGCGTCGGCGACAAAGCGTTGTTTTTATTTTTTTAGCATTAAGCTTTCAATAACTTGTGTGTAGTGATATTTATTACAATATACGGCTTACAAATATGGAGTTTGTGAGTCAGAAGTCATCATTGCGGTAACATTGTATCGACACATACCTAACACACACACACGTCTAAAACAAACTAACGTGATTAATTTATAGTAAGAAATGTGAGTAACGAAGTATTTAAAGTTACAAGTAGTAGTAGTAGTAGTAGTAGTAGTAGTACCGTATTATTTTTTTCGCAAGATACACTGAAAAGTCACGACCTCCTGATAGTACGTCTCGCGGGTCGTCGTATCCCCTTGCGGGGGCACGGAGCGGGTCTCGGGGAAAGCCCTCTGCCCGGGCTGGATCTCCCTGCCTAATGAGGCAGGGGTGATGCACTGCAGGCTGGTCTAATGTAAAATTTTGTAGGCAGCGGCTTGGCTCTGCCCCTGGCATTGCTGACGTCCATGAGCGACGGTGACCACTTACCATCAGGTGGGCCGTTTGCTCGTCTGCCTACAAAGGCAATAAAAAAAAAATGCAGGCTTGAGGTAGTGGTAGGTAGGACTTTCCCTTTTCTTCTTCTCTTCCGTCTTCTCTTCTCTTCTTTTCTTCTTTCTTCTCTTCTTTCTTGGGGGCGGTCGCTGGTCTCTTCCATGTTGTTTTTTTTTTTTAGACTTCTTACTTTAAAAATCTGGATTTATCTTGAAAAGGTGGATCCCGGAGTTATTGATAGTACATGGTTGCTGGAGCAAAAGATATAACAATATGAAGTATTACAATTCAATTATATCGTGTAGTCTGACCCAACCTTCAAATAGAGTGCATAACTGCTTTGGGACCGAAATAGGCAGGAACATCATACCTCCATGTGATACCTAAATGCAAAATCGTCTAGACATCTGAAATAATTAACAGATGGCATATAAAAATAAAATGGATTATTCAAACTTATATAAAATAGGTCGTGCGGTCAAGTTACTCCACCTGCACTCGTATACATGTCTGACTCATTGTCACCTGATAAAATCAATTACCAACTTTCCTCTACCAATTTAGAATCGATACATTGAAGAAACGGTTAATTAATTGAATTTATTAGCATGAGACAATAATAAATTCTATTAATAAGTAAATTGTTTAATTATACGTAAGCTTTCAATTAACTTTAAAGTTTTTATAAAATTTCGTACAACTTAAAAATGTAACGACTTCTTTTAAGGAGAAGAAAACCCTAATCAAATTGACAAAAGAATCAAATTAAATACACAAATCAAGTCAATTAGATAATTCGAGTAACTTGAACTATTCGAAAGACTTTTTCATTCTGCCTACAGAAATAAACAAAGAAGCATTTACATTCCTTTGCCATAGTAGATTATAAAGACAGCGTTTAAGGCGCCGAAACGGGAATGGGTAAAAAACAATATTAATTTACATAGTGGTCTAAATGGTATAAATGTATAGTTGAGATAGACATATGTTACAGTCGCTTACTTAACTCGTAATGAAATGCGAGGGTATTTGACAAACGTCTTTTCACGCTCCAGAGAGGTCGTTGACTCTGCACGCCAGCTGATTTTTATTGCGAAATAATACGTTAAATACGTGATTTAATCTTTAACAATTATGAACTCTATCTCTACTCCACTAGGTCATTGTTCTTGGGACCGACACTAATAAACGTTATAGGTATATATTATAGTAATTATCCGTCTACCCTATACTACTTCTGATTAAAAGGTCGAATTACTATACTCTATATTTTTCTGATTATCTATATTACTGACGATCGCTGGAGCAGACGGGTTCTCGAGTGGAGACCGCGCAGCGGAAGACGTAACGTGGGACGCCCCTTGGCTAGGTGGTGCGATGACCTCCGCACGGTGGCCGGCAAGAAGTGGATAAGGAGAGCCGCAGACCGGGCTCAGTGGTGTGGATTGGGAGAGGCCTATGTCCAGCAGTGGACGACTGTGCGCTGCTGATGATGATGATGATGATGATGATGATATTTTTCTATGAACTTCTTTTGTTATTGTTATTTTTAATTCGTGCTTATATGAGCGAGCTTACAAGCCGTCTGGTAATAAATGGTTACTAGAGCTCATAGATAGCATTACGTGAATGACGCCTGTGGGAGTCCTCGGGACATGTTATCGAAATCTCAATTGTTTTTTTTAACAGCTTTCTTTCCTTTCAAATAGCAACACATAATGACTTCACAACAGAATTAGTTTCTATTAGAAAATTAGTCAAAATTAGTATGTAGCGATGCAACGGTGTTCGAATCCCGCAGGCGGGTACCAATTTTTCTAATGAAATACGTACTTAACAAATGTTCACGATTGACTTCCATAATGAAGGAATAATATCGTGTAATAAAAATCAAACCCGCAAAATTATAATTTGCGTAATAACTGGTAGTAGAACCTCTTGTGAGTCCGCACGGGTAGGTACCACTACCCTGCCTATTTCTGCCGTGAAGCAGTAATGCGGTTCGGTTTGAAGGATGGGGCAGCCGTTGTAACTATACTGAGATCTTAAAACTTATATCTCAAGGTGGGTGGCGCATTTACGTTGTAAATGTCTATGGGCTTCAGTAACCACTTAACACTAGGTGGGCTGTGAGCTCGTCCACCCATCTAAGCAAAAATCAACCTCACAATGTCTTGTTGGCGTGTCGTGCGCAAACGCTATTACAATTGAAATGTTATTTTGCTAATTACGTCTTCACTCAACCTCGGAGTCATCAAACTGGATACATCTGTGTTTTTGTGTGGGGAAAAGCGTAACTTTGGAATTTTGTTTTAATTAATTGTCTAGCAATTCGTCTTCGCCTCTATTAAAACGGCATTTTTTTTGTTTACATAAATCTCGATGACAACTTAAAAATTAGTAATTTGTCTTGTAAGTGCCTGATGATTATATGCGATTGTCTGCATTAAACACCATATAACTCACGTGCCGTCGTAAACACTGGCTAGTATTATTAAGGTATCGCTATTTTGGTTGTTAATTAACTTTATGACGATACCAAGATACCCGAATACGAACTCGACGAATGATTAAATTATTATCAATGATCATAATCATTACTTCCGTTGATTTATTATACCGTTTATTAGCATGTCAATTCGAAACGGCCGCAGGCGACTCGGATTCATTGTCGATCAATCGACTTCAAGTGAAATTACACGTTCTTTTCTTCCGTAACTCGGTTCGTTTGTTATTAAATTGACGACATGTAATAACAGCTTACTAGAGGTCCCGCAGTAGTCGAAATTCGACTATAATTAATTGGAATTGTAAGTTTGTACCCTATTATGATTGTATTTTATACTTCTATAATCACAAACTTCGCCATGGCTACACTAAAAAAAAATATTAATAAAGACAAACAATATTTAATCTATTCTCAATTTGATAATAGACGTCAAGAACAAAAGCTTGACAATAAATAGTATGCATGCGTGTGTGCGTCAAATACATGGTATGTAGTGTGTGTAATGTTTTCTTTATTGATTTAATGTATCTTTTATGCATTATTTTAAAAAAAATTTAGCATTATGCACTTATTCTCTATAAGTGTGGAAAATTACATACTCCTCCGTCCGCGCAATTTTCGTAAAAAGGGATACTAAGTTTTTGCTTCGCGTATTAATATATAACAGTTTATTAAATGTACGAAGAAGTACTGTCGCCCATAATATATATTAAGATTAATTTGACAGTTGAGTTTTAACGATGCTGAAACGTTGTGTTGCCAATTTAAATAACACTACGAGCTATTGATTAATGTTTACAGAACAGAATGTTGCTTTTACCAAATAATACCATGTTCTATAATTGTAACGAGTAGTATCTGTTCGTATTAGAACAGCTGCTACCAAAAACCGCCGACAGATAATCTCTCTTTTGTGATATGATATTAATAAAAATATGCTTCAATATCTTTGATAGTTACTACGTAACAATGGCAATGATTCTTTTGTGAATATTCACGGACGACTTGATTCGTATTGTAGCTTTTTGAGAGGTAGCCAGCCCATTGTATGAAGATGAGTTAGAAAATTCGAATGGCTATACAACAAAATTTTATTTGAAATATTGATTCCGAATGCCGATAACCATAATAATACTTGTAATTTGCAAACAACAGCACTATTTACCTCCAACCAAAATTAAAATTTACCTAAACCAGCACTAAAACTAAGTGGATACGTCAAATTATTTCGCTTGTTAATATGTTTTTTTTTAAGCTATTGCTATAGATTTTATCGCGGGCCTTGAGCGCAGCAACCGAATCATGAAATTCCGTAACGCAAAAAACCTTACACCCCTCACTCCGCCTACCATGTAGCTCGCGTTCAACACATTCACACGTTGCGCTTGTGTAGTGTTTGTGAATAAGCGCGTGGCGTGACGTCACACTGCAAGTGCATCATGAAAAGTCTGCCCATCTCTCTCTCGCGCGGTCTAGCTTATGAGTGTAAAGGGGACAGTTAAGGTTTTGCTTTTATTAATGTTTAATATAGCGTGGTCTTTTTTATTATTGTTTTAATATTAAATTATCATTGTCTAATTATAATTGCATAAGTTGATAAAAAATGCTATGCAATAGCTTTACCGCGGCAGTTCCCGAGTGCCACACGTTTTTTTTTAATTTAGAGTGCATTTATTTATATTAAAAACATAAATTTATCCAATACTTATATGTGTTTATGGCAGGTCATTATGACACATGGCTATCATAGTAACGTATTTATCTCGGATAAAACTGTATCCCGTTCAATTTACGAGTAATTAAGTCTGACCCTCTTTCTCACATCGAGGGAGAAGTTTTATTTCGCTCGTCGGACTAGTCCGGAATTGCTTCTAAACTCGTTTCCTATTGGCTGAAATCGTGTAAAGATTTCCGGGTTTCCCGGGAACTTGATTAATGTGTGGTGAGAACCGCACCTTTGTTTATTGCCTCGAGCCCGTCAATTGGGTATATGTCGAGTGTAAAACAAGTTAAGTATGAACAGTTTCTTAAAATTGAAAATAATGCTGTTAATTAAAGAGTTCGCTCACTGCGTTTTATTATTTTCATTAAAGTTAATTTGTTCTCATAACTTTAGACTAGAACAAATTCTCCAATTTCAATTAAAAAATACTGCAATTTCTCAAAAGAGAAGTAAACAACTACCTGTAGACATATTACAGACAAGGGATAAAGCGCCATCCTTACCGTCGGTCTATAACTTCTCAAATTGCGTCCGTAAGTAAGGGACGCGGATTAGCGTGTGCTAGGGCAAATATTTTATTACAGTCCAAATCTCTAGCCCTCAACGTTTTATTGTTCATAAGGCTCGTCCGAGCCAAATGAAAGAGTTTATGGCGAAGACATAAGACTGTCGGTGTTGCCGGTAACTAAACTTTATCTCATTTCTTGTAAATTTACACCAAGTAAAATTAAGGATAGATGTATATTACTAAGCAGTGTGTATGTAAAAATTAATGGAATTTATAGCCGTATACAATGATGATATAGGTTTAATATAGTGTTTGTAAGTAAATTGCAACATCGTTCCTCGTTCGTCAACACATAATTATAAGCACGTTATACGTCAAAGTATTAAATTTATAATTAAAATTGGTAATGAAAAACTTCATAGCTCGGATGATTTCGTACAAATTTAAAAATACTTTAGTTCTATTTTCGGATCTGGCAACACGAACAGAACGGTTCTATCGGCACTGCTTGTTGACTGTGATATTGACCGAACGAATTTTGTCGTCGATTGTGTATTACTGTTATTGATTGTACCCGGCGCGTGACTTGTGTTGACGACTGTAGCTCTTACTTCGACAAACACTTTACGCTTGTAACAACGTTTTTATTGTGTTGGATAAATTGTTGATAAATATAGGAAACGATGTTGTTTGATGTCATCGTAGTTATTTATGCTGTTTTTTTTGTTTTCGGAAAGGTAAATTAATTAAATTTAATAATCACATCGTACGTACTTAGATTGTTTTTTTTTATTGCTTAGATGGGCGAACAAGCTCACAGCCCACCTGGTGTTAAGTGGTTACTGGACCCCAAGGACATCTACAACGTAATTGCGTCACCCACCTTGAGATATAAGTTCTAAGATCTCAGTATAGTTACAACGGCTGCCCTACCCTTCAGACCGAAACGCATTGTTCGGGTGAAGGGAGTAATTTAAGAACCTGGCGGACTAAATAAATATATTATATTAAAACTTCATCTTAAATAGAATTCAAGTAGCAAAAACATGGAATCAGACATATTTTTAGTAGATATTTATCACTATCAAGATATCACAGTTCTAAAGCTTATTCTCACAGTGCAAGGAACCGTTATTTTGGCCAAACGTACATAAATGCCATTGATATTCTGACAATACCAATTATGTGTTTATTGTAAACGTTAAGATTGCCGGTCGACTGTAATTTGCTTTTAATTCTCCTTGTTTTGTATCATTTTCGTGTTTCTTTCTTTTTACAAGTAGAAATACTTATTGTGACTCATAAACTTTCATTGCGCGATTCGTGATTCGTTTTTAATACAATAAAAGTGAAGCATCTATTTACTAATGCTTTATATAATAAAATATATTACAGTGTTCATAGAAGTACTATTAAATTTGGCATAGAATAAATTTTAATGTTCTGTTTGAAGGCTTCATGTTTCCAAACACTTTCCTAATGTACGTGGCCTACCATTTATATTGAAAGAAAAGGAAATTTATTTTTAATTACACAAGGCTTAGTTTACTATAGACATAAATTGTTTGAAAACTGCTAAATACGTTTAATGACGTATGATTCAAGTTTCATAAAAATCTCGATTATAAATCTCGGCAATAAAAATACGAGCCCTTGAAATAATTGATTGTAGTTACATTGTTACAATCTTGTGCGTAAAGTTTAATGCATTAAATAATTTATTCATTTTATATGATTTACAAGTTATTTAACGATAAGGAATCCAGTTAAAGTGTAGTTGTAAAATCTAGGAGGCCATGTTTACGATAAATATTTCCTATTTTACGACACTCACAAAACATATTACATAAAAACACTTATTATATTGTTTTACAGCAGTTTTATAAAGTTAAGGACTAAAGGATTCTATTTATAAAGAGTGTTAGAAGTTGTTTGGAGGTATATTTTGTGGAGGTATATTAAGTAATTAGTTGATGCCTGCGGTATTTAAACATACGCATAGTTACATTTTTTTGATAGAAGAAAACCGAGATCTTATTTTTTAGATCACGATTTCTTGTTCCAAAATAGCGAGGTTTTGACTTATTTTTTTAAAATGGCGACATACACATGGCGGGCTGTCTGTGGGCTTCGGTGACCTTAAAATGCCATGAGCTTGCCTTTCTGAAATTCCATCGCAACATATACCACTACCATGTACTTGACATTAATGTGAATATTTTTAATTACAAAATTAGAAATCGCATATATTTTAGTTCTGTACGAAAATAATTTTATTGTGTGAATAATTGTGATATAAATAACCTAAAAAGGAAACAAACAATCAAACCGTTTGATTTTTTCTCATAAAAATGTTCGTCCCAAAAGTTTTGCGGTTGTGATTAACCCAACCTCCTTTAAACGTATAAGTGATATAATTGGGGTCTCGATTCTATCGATTCTAATTCGAAATAATGGCCGGTAATTTACTATAACCATTTGTTGAGGACAGTCGATATTCAGTCAATAAATCGATGAAAATCGATATAATAACGGTTCAAAATCGACGTTTCATTTCTTTAAATGCTGATCAGTGGATTCGCTTAATAATAGTCATAATCTTAAACGATAAACATTTTCTTTGATGATTGAGGTAAGTTTTAGAGTGCTCATTTTTTTTGCATTGCTGAAACAAAAACTAGGTATACTTTAGTATTGTTTATATAATTTTGTAAATTGAACTGATCTTAATTGATTTTTTTTTATATTTTGATTTATATGTACTTTTGATACCTTAAACTGTTTGAAGATGTTTTAAAATTTTCGTTCTTATCTACATTATTACTACATATAAAATTATTTGCATCGCGTGCGCTACTACCCAAGCGAAGCCGGGACGGGCCGCTAGTTAATTAATAAATAAAATATGAAAATTTAAAAAAAAAGGAAGGAACACCTGAAAATTTACTAAATTTGAAAAAGGTGGAGGAAAGGGATTTTATGACCGCATGTTATGAGCGTTAACGCGTACTTGGTTAATTAGTAAGTGCGGTTGACCGCCGCGGCCGGCGGACCCTATCCGTGTGCGGGATCTCAAAATAATATGCGTTTTGATTTAGTGACCCAATTGTGGTTAAAGAAGGCACCGCTCACCGGAGTAGATAAAATATTGTTTACGCCTGTACATTAACACGAATTAAACGAAATTGTTTTTGTAAGAATATAAATTATTATAAACAATGTACAGAACTCGGTTTTGAATTAAAACAACTATAAATTCTGCATTAATTGTTACGAGATGAAACATAGTTTTCTAAGAAGCAGACGCGGAACGCCATTGAATTGAAATTTTTTTTTTAAATAAATATACATGAAGTACAGTACAGATTAAAACATAAATATTTTTGATATTTATAAGTCATGTTTTATCGGAATTTCTGCTCTAATTAACCAAAAATACTTGCTTATTGACTGATTTGTGGTGTGCAGTACTTAGCGTCGCTGACTGCTGGGCCGAGGGATGTGGGTTCGATTACCACATTGGGCAAACATTTGTGGCATGGACAGGTTTGCTTGCTGTTTGTTTGGTTTTAAACGTATTTAAGTATGTATATCAGTGTCAGATACCCATAGTAAAAATACTCAAGCTATTTTTAAGATTATGGACTGGAAAACACGATTGAGCTAATGCTGGATCACAACTTCAATACCGCCACCCAACTTGATACATTTTATTGAAATCTATAATATGTATATGAAAATGAATTGCTGTTCGTTAGTCTCGTTAAAACTCGAGAACGGCTGGATCGATTTGACTAATTTTGGTCTTGAATGATTTGTGGAAGTCCAGAGGAGGTTTAAAATAAATATGAAAATGCTCGGAATTAAAAAAAGTTACATTTTTGTTTTTCCTTTGATGTCTCCCCCTCGGACGGATTCCTTTTGTTTGTTTTAAGTTTATTTTATACAAAAATTTAGGTCTTTTATTTATCGATTGAGGCACTACGAAGTCTGCCGGGTCAGCTAGTCTGAATTATAAAATACCGGCTATCCCATAATTCAACCAGGACATAGGAATTTTTCGTTACAGGACAACTAATTAAAAATACATATATGTATATACTTATCACGACATAGTATAAAATAAAGTCGCTTTCTCTGTCCCTATATCTGTCTGTCCCTATGTATGCTTAAATCTTTAAAACTACGAAACGGATTTTGATGCAGGTTTTTTTAATAGATAGAGCGATTGAAGAGGAAGGTTTTTAGGTATAATAACATCCATTAAATAGTGGAGAAATCAATAATAAATTACAGTTTCCGAAGCGAAGCGAGGGCGGGTCGCTAATTGTAATATAATCGAAACATGATCAAAAAGGACTAACTTAAAACAACAAGAGTTTTGCAACTGAGAGTAACTTAACATAGCTCGATATTTGGAATAATTAATTACTATAAATATGAACTTGCGGAGCTTGGCTCAAAAGATAACCGAAGCGGTTAACTAAGTAAATAGACCCAAGCAATTAATTCAGGGTCCATTGGTCATAATGTTTGTTTGTTTGTAACTTCGTATTAGCGAGTACGTGTACCGCAATATTACTGTTAACTCGATTAACAGCGGTACCATGAAATTTGTTTTGTTTGTGTTGATTTTAATATACATTTTTAATACACTCAGATTGTTTATTTACGGGATTTAGATGAAACTGATGATATTGGAAACAAGCGAAACTTATACATAGTTTATTCTTTTATATCGTAACGTTAATTGAATCACGATCTTTTTTGTTCTTAATAAAATATGTAGTAATAAAATGTAGATAAATATACATATATGTTATGTAATATAAACAAAATACTAAAGCTAACGTCATGCGTACCCATTATGCTTATATCGTAGCTTGACATCGTGAACATTAAGATGCGTCGATAATTAAAATTTTCCCAATCCACATGCCATCATACACCGGTTACCTTAACAGCGGAACAAAGCGACACACAATATTTAATATTCAACAATCCCAAAATCCTTTGTAAAACGCTGCCACAATGGAAAAGGGTATTTTCCTTTAACGGTCCAACCGTTAATTCGTGTTTAATTCGACACCTTGTTAATNTCGTGAACATTAAGATGCGTCGATAATTAAAATTTTCCCAATCCACATGCCATCATACACCGGTTACCTTAACAGCGGAACAAAGCGACACACAATATTTAATATTCAACAATCCCAAAATCCTTTGTAAAACGCTGCCACAATGGAAAAGGGTATTTTCCTTTAACGGTCCAACCGTTAATTCGTGTTTAATTCGACACCTTGTTAATTGTTTCCGACGCCCTAGTCGGTTTGGTGACCTCACAGGGGGAAGGAGAGGTCATGGACAGTCGAAGACCACCTTTGGTACCTCTGAAACCCCCGTCGGGGGGTCATTTTAAGAATATTTGCGTAACGCCCCCTCTATGTTTACACGGGTTGTTTGTGGTTCCCAGAAAACAATAGTCTCGAAATTCATTGCTCATTTTATTATTGTTGATACACCATTTAACGGGCGATTCGATTATTGGAACCTGTAATTAAATGATAATACTGGGAATTAATTGGATTTTACCTGAGTGTTACTTCTAAATGGCGTTATGGAAACAATTCGGAGGGCGGGGTTTTCATTTTCTAATAAAACTAAAAGTAAAATAAAGAGTTTCTGAGAAAATATAACTACTACCTTCAATAATTAGGATTTCTAAAAGGTCTGTGTAAAACTTGTAACTTATTGTATTTTATTTATTATACAGAAATGGCTCGACTTGAAAAGTCACCACTCCTCGCCAACGGATACAACGCGCCACCGACGCACCTTGGTCCTATGGGCTTCATGCACCAGCACGCTCTCATGTCTCCCGGAATGCCTCATCACGGCGTGCCCAGACCGGACGGCTCCATCATTAAAGGCCAACCAATGCACAACATGGAAGCATTAGCAAGGTAAAATGTTAATGATTATTGACTGTCATTCAGTATATATCTTATGTCTGCTTCTTTCTTCTTCTTGTTTCCTACCTAAACTTATAGCCTTGAGAGGCTATTTCAGCGTAACCTTAACTAGATGCTAACACTGACCCTAGCAACCCACTGAGAAGATCCGGCGAGAAACTCAGTGGGTTATGTCTATGGGTTAATTCTGTTTATAGTAACAGGTAGAATTGTTTAAATCATAGACACATTGACTTGAGAAAGTAAAGAAATAACATTGAATATTTCTTTAAAGTTTAAACATCCTTCAATGTCTGTTTTACTGTTCGTTGATGGCTCTATAAAATTGAAAAGAATTAAAAGTGTTAACACCCCTGGAAAAATTATATTACCATTTTTACGGCTTGGACACCGATGTGGATCACTAACTACATATTTGGTTGTCATAAATAGTATTACCGGATGCAAGACTATTTTGGTTTTATTGATTAAAAGATAAACTTTACCATAATTTATGAATACAAATTGTTTACCAAACTTAGAGACGATAAACTGAAATA
Organism: Bombyx mandarina; assembly: GCF_003987935.1. Next base: position 879,381 of record NW_021011541.1, read on the forward strand.
GCACGAAAATCAATGTGTACTGAATAAAGACTGTTTATCTTTAGAGTAAATACAAAATTATTGAAGGAATTATTACAGGGTCTTGTTCATTACGTTTTGTAAGAATTTATAGTCACTTAGATAGAAATTATGCAGTTGCTTTGAAGTAATGCTCTGAAAATGAAAAAGGTATTTTTGATAGACTACAAAATCAAGCCTATCAACATAGGAAGGAAAAAAAAGGGAATTTGTTAATTGTTAAATACAGTATACCATACTAATACTAAGTCTTTGTTTAAGTCTTTTTACTATCATAGAGCTGCGGTATATTTTCTTTGATAGTTTTTGATAGATAAGGTAGCAATCAACTCATATATTGAAGTAATAAACATTTGAAGAGCTTTCAACGAACCATAACATCACTACCATACTGGTGCTTATCGATCTAGTCAGTGTATTGCTCAAAACCGTTTTACGTATTTCAAATTTTATTTTTTGAGTGGTCGACCTTTCTTACTTTTTGAATTCAGTCACCCATCTTGAGACATGAGGTCGTAGTCTCAACTGTAAAAACTGTCACTGGTCTGCGGCAGAAATAGGGAATCCATGAAACGTTGTGTCACATGCTTGCAATAAAATACCTAAATAAATGCTTAAGGTATTTAAACATTATCCCCAACACACGATGATAGATTTAGATATACAGACGAGTTTTCGAATGTTAACATGTAAGATCAAAGTCTCAGTCGCATAAACAACGGCTACCCTGCCCTTGACCTTTGAAGCCTAGTGAGTAACATTTATTCGACTTCCTACTACAGTCCTGCATGTATAGTTTAAGAAATACAGTCGTAATAATAGTACATAAATGGATTAAGAATAAGTCGACGAAAAGAAACCTATAAGCGGGTCAGACGACAAGTGGCACAGGCTAAACGTAAGGGTAGGAAGTTAATCCTGTTAGATAAGTACAAACACTGAATGCCCCCACTTCCGTTCCGAAGACCCACAATACTCACTTCATTTACCCTACTGTCTTATATTTTCTCATTAAATAAATACATTTTGAATAAAAAGTTTGGGTATATGTGACTTTTTATATTTTAATGCTTAGAGCCATTGGTTTTATTGGACCGAATTTCATTTTAATTCAAGGAATATAAGATGAAAATTCTACTTATACAAACACGCGATGGAGACAAAATGGCAGTAGGTAATATTTATTGTATACACACAGTCATCGAATACAATAAAAATAAAACAGAAAATATCAATAGTGCTACTTTTATATACTCGTACTAAACAATGAACAGAATACAAACAAGAGCCATCATCCATTGACGTGAAACAAAACATCTCTCAAGCATTCTTAGCAAGGAGCATTCTTTGGATAATAAATCCTGAAGAAAGCTTTGACGGAAAAAACAAAGAGTTAAAAGTAATCGAGAAACAATTTCAACAATCACGCATGAGTGGTCACGTTACAAATATAAGCGATTGTTTTTAAAACATAATTAATTTGTTCGACCCTTCGCTCCATCTAACGGTACATTTAATATTGAGTGCTCATAATTATTACTTTAAAATACGAACCCCTTGTTTCGTTTCGAACTTCATTTTTTAATTTTCGTAAGATTGTTATGGTAAACTTCAAAATTTTCGACACTGAAAAGCTTTTATTACTAGTATATTGAATTGGACTCTACGATTGAGCCATAAAATATCTTCCTATAATACTTTTATTATTTAAGGCTATTTACCAAAGATAAGCGAGAATAATACCCGAATGCGTGCTCATAGTCGTTTTCTACCATAATTTTATAAATGATGAAAATCAGCCTTTAGCTTTGATATTGTGGTGTTATGGGTTTTTTATTGCTCTTATAGGTAGTCTATCATACAGCTCATGGTGAGTAGTTACCGTTGCTCATGGACATTAGGAATGCTAGGGGCACAGCCAATTCCACCAATCTCGAATGAATAAACCTCAAACTCATAGGTATAAATAAGATTTACCGTTTTCATCGATGTTTGATTGTAAGAAAAATTTAATAACAGGTTATGTTTAAATATTAAACCATAATCTGTTAAAAAATATATTATAGACACAGCAGCTACATCTGCTACGTACATAAATATATGTGCCACAAACATTGATAATTTGATCTTTATAATAGTAATTAGGTATTAAGTAAGATGTAACGAAATTAGGTTCAAATATAATTTGTTGCAAGCTGTGCTGAGTGATAAATATATAGCTGTCCAGTAGTTTGAACAACTACAATCATTCCGAAAACAAATACGTACACGATCATTTCAAGTTTTCTTTATTTTTGTTGACTGTCTCTCTAAAGGTTCTTCATTTTTTCTTATTTTATTTTTCTTTGTCTGCAGATCTGGTATATGGGAGAATTGTAGAGCGGCATATGAGGACATCGTAAAGCATCTCGAAAGGTAAGATGCCGAAGAAACTAGCTTCACCTTTCCCGAATATTGGTTTTGTCTATCTTGCTCCTACTGTTTTTCGATTTCATTTATTTTTATTTTCCGTTTTCATCATCACCATTGATCAAGTTTTACTGCTCTTTAATATTACAAAGATTTGAACATAGTAAAAAAAAAACAAAGAATTTGTGTAATTTAAAAAGGGCGCTGATATCAACGAAGGGTGTGAAATTAGAAGAGACAATTAGATCCGTGGATCGGGTGTATTTTTAACAAATGACCGCTCGCAGAGCCCGCCGGTTGCGGGGTCCCGGCGATTCATCAAACTCATTCAGGGGCTAATCTCGACGCGAGGAAAAAGCGGCTCTCATGTAAATTGGGCCGATTCGAGGGCCAATCGTTGGGGGAAAGTACTTTTCTTTTCTTGTTTAATGGATGGTGATTGATCGGCGGGTCGCTTTGATACTCGCGGTTTTGACTTCGTTTTGAAGTGACTGCGTTCGAACGTTTCCTTTCCGTATTAGATCGATGTCTTGGGCGCCGGAAGGAATTTATATTAAATGGTTAACGGATTTTCATTTTGTGGAAACGTTAGGCACCGCTATGAAAGGCAACTCAAGAATTAAACAAAACGGAATCGTCATTAAAATTTTGTGCTCTCGAAATTAAATTTAGTGGATTGTTTTAACAAAGTCGTGTATCCATAGGGTCTGGCGAGAGTCGAGTCTGAGGTAGAATTACATTCGGACAGGCTCGTGTACCGATGTGTCACTGTCAGCCGGCCATCGTCCCGCCTCGCTCCGGGATTACAGCATTTTAAAAGAAATTACTCATCAATTTGGCGCTCGCGAAATAGAATTTAAATTTATTCGGCAAGATATCGATCATTTTAGTTTTTGAATATTTTATTGTATCTATACAATTATTATTAGAAATTAAATTACTACACGCTAATACAAACAGCTAGTATGGGTAATGAACCGTTGAACCGGTACCATTGAATAGATTTGTTACGAGTATACACAGATGTATTTCTAGTAAACTTCTTCGAAAGTCTAGTCTCTGCTTTACTTATTAGTCTTAGCAGGTCAACTAACGACTTATCTAATATGAAATATTTACGGGATCTATCTTAACTGGCTATAATGTGGAATAGTAGTATGAATTGATTTGGTTTCACGACTGCTCTATATTCAAATACACGGTTTCTCCGCTGCAAAACGGTAGAATCCAATTGTGCACGCTTGCAACATCCCTAGCCTTAGTACTTAAGACAGGAATGAGATGGAGGAATTAAGAGGACAGGTAGTAGGCTAGGTCGTTAATAAGAAAGTAAGCCAAGATACTAAGACTGAGGTACGACCTACTGATACCAGTTCATTATAAATAATAGGAAACTATTATCAGTAGGTCGAGCAAGTTGAGGTCTGTCTACGCTCTGATTAGAATTGAGTAGTATTTAATTAATGAGATTAGAATCTTTAAAATCTGTGTTTATTTTTATAGCATTAATAGATACCGCCTTTCATAAGATTGTTAGCTTAGTTTGATCCGGACATCTCACCCAGAACTACAGGCTCCAGGTTCGATTCGATATCTGATGGAAGTGTCTGAGTGGGAGATATAAAAATTTGAGATCAAAAAGAACAAGTCTCATATTTGTCTTTTTTTTATTGCTTAGATGGGTGGACGAGCTCACAGCTCACCTGGTGTTAAGTGGTTACTGGAGCCCATAGACATCTACAACGTAAATGCGCCCACCTTAAGATACAAGTTCTAAGGTCTCAGTAAAGTTACAACGGTTGCCCCACCCTTCAAACCGAAACGCATTTATGCTTCACGGCAGAAATAGGCACGGTGGTGGTACCTACCCGTGCGGACTCACAAGAGGTCCTATCGCCAGTAAAAACCGGTAACGTACAAGAAAATCTTGATTTGCTAAGGTCTTGAATATGAATCGTATCTACATTGATAGTGACACGTCATGTTTTATATTTTATTTTTATTTTGTTTTTGAGATTTTTTAAAACAAACAACTGACCATTTCTATGATCTATTTATGGAATTACAGCTTATTAATAGTTACTTAACAAAAAAGGAAATCGGGTAACCGATAGAAGAGAAAATTATACTTAATTGTTATTGGCAAATTCCTTAAAAAACTAATATAACATCATCTCAAATCAAATAAGATTTAAGGTTAGAGCACGCGACCATAGATTGATTCCAATTCGATAAGTATATCGTAATTTAAAATCATTCTATTCTACCATGTGGTATTTGAAAGACAAAACAAATAATCCACAGTAACAAAACCTCGTTTTAAGATGATCATTGGCTCGTTAAACGTGCGCATGCGTTCGCGACCGGTTCTCAATACTAAGTCCGACTAATTGACAGGATTACCTCTGAGTAATATAATTTGTGCTGTTTGTTTTGTTCACTCAAGAGTCTCGATCGCATTACATTAATCTGATTTGTTTAGATGTGCGCGGCGGAGGGGTTGGGGGGGAGGGTTTAACTATGCCACAATGGTTTGTTTTCAATCTTTTAATAATTGTTAAATGACTTCTTGAACTATTTCACGACGACACGTTTGATAGTGTAAAATGGTTACATTTGGAAAGAGTGAATGAAAATTAAAACAGATATTCACACAGTCACCGCGTTTCAAGCTCTGGAACGTTAAGCACTAGTGATTGATGGATCCGGATGTTTTACGCAAAGAGACTCAATCAAGAGTCAACAAATCGTCCGGATCAATGCATTCGTCCGGTTTAATTCCGTTTCGGTTCGAATTAGCTGCGATTAATCGTCGAAAGCGGCGGGTTAAGCCGGTCGCGCACCGAGGGCACACGCCACCCGGCCCGGCACACATCGCAGTGACGGCGATCGTTATTCATCCCCGTGCCCCTTGCTACGGAAAGATAACGCTGTTTACTGACCCTTAATTCGATTTGACTTTTAAGATTGAAAAATACGAGAAAATTTTATTGATTTCTCCACGAGTTTTGCGAATGCAATATTTTCCGGCAATCGATATTGTTATCTAATGAAAAATACGAGTCTTCAAGGCATTTACACATGGAAGGCTCAATCGCTTTAGCTTAAAGTCCATACTACTTTACACAACAAAATGTATTAGTGTTTTGCGGCGAATACATATACAAGATGGTAGCACCAACCCGAGCGTCAACGGACTGCTACTCGAATTACGAATTAGGGGAGAGTTGATAGGAAACTGAGATGAGGATTCAACTAATTATGAGGATAGCACGATGAATTAAGTATGAGTACTAAAAGTATGGTGTGAATTGTAGAAATTAAGAGTTTTTAGAGGGATAGCATGGCAGCGTTAATAATGCCACGAGCGTATGTCAACTTTACGGTAGAAATCGGCAGGTTGATATCGACTCGCACCGACTCATATATCAGGCTTCATGAGGAAAATTGTTTTTTTTATATCTATTAAGTTAACAAGATAAACATACGATTTGTTGTTCAGGATCTGAACATGAGTGAAGTATTGCGGGAGTAACATTTGCGTGATTGAATCCTCCACCATTAATTTCAGCGAAGATCAAACGAAGACCGAGGGTGATATTTATCAAGGATATTGCGAATTATTTTAATCAAATCAAATTCCCTTCGTTGTAAACAAATGCTTTTGATTAATGAGACGGGCGACAGAGCCTCGCAGCCGTTGTGATAAAACACCCGAGGAAAAGGCGAAATTAATGGTCATAAAATGAACTCTTGTATCCGAAAGATAAAGACACTGAATGCTGAGAATCTTAAGTGATTTTTCTTCTTCTATTTTGAAAGATGATTCAAGACGATCGCATCTGGTGACTCTGTACATTTATATCGCAGTATTAGCCGTGAACAATTTCGGACGATTAGTGGGTAACTTTCAGCGGGCTACGAAGATATTTAGATTGTCATGGCCCGGAATCATTAATAATAACGACTTTTGATTTTCAGTGCTAATATGCAGAGGGCGCTACGCAAAGGGTGCCTAGTCACGGCCGTCGTTGGCGCCCTGAATACCTTCCGAGTTTGTCACTGATGCGGTCGCACTGGAATTTTATCTGGCTCTTTGTACTTTGCCCTTTTATGGCGAAAACTGTTCTTCGTTAGTTCTGTCGGTGACCCCAACTATTCGTTTTATTAGCTTTGATGTTACATTTTCATTGTCCCGTATAAAATATACGAAGTGTGGCTGTGGATGAAATATTTCACATTGTCCTTATAATTAATTCTATAAAGTAAAGTTTTCAGAGCAACCCGCTTATGTAAAAATTGTCAAAATAAAATAATAATAAAAACTACGTAATGATATTATCACGAACTTTAACAGTATATTATAACGAGAACGGAATCCGTAAGGTGCAGCGTCACCTAATATTAATCTGGATCCAACGTCTGACAGCACAAGTCAAATTTCTCATCAAAAATATGGGGGAAAACATCAATCATTAGCCAGCAAACGGCACGCGGTGTCTGTGTCCCATTATTTTGCATTACTAATGATATGTACACGGCGATAAACGAAAGCTTTAGAGAAAAAAATGTACTTTGTCACCTCCCTCAATGATGTAGGTGTTATGTTCTGATCGGATGTTCGATATTTTTCCTAAATTTAAATAAAAATTTAATAAAGACGGTAACGCGTGCTTGTTAAATATAGCAAGTCGATTTATTATTTAAATCACACTCAAGAATTAAAGCTAAATAATTCCTATGACATGAAGCTTGTTTCACAAATGTAATTACTTGGCGAATCTTTATTGCGATGACAATTGTAATTTATGAGCCGTATTTTTCGTTAAAACAGCTGGTTATGCTAATTGCAAATGTTATTTTATGCGGCGACGCGTGCCGGGCGTGGTGGAAAACATTCATTATTCCATCCTTCATTCGGGTGTCATTTCCAGGAGGGAGGCTAAAAATACGATGCCTTCACTTCACGGGATACGTATTTTTAATCATGCTATAAATTAATTTAATATTTTCCGAAGATCAACTTTTCTTTAGATAATACGTCCATCGCATTATGTAATACATAGATAAGACTCAAAATATAAAAACAAATTGAAGAGTCGATATATATGGAAACTCATAGGTTATCAATAACTCAGCCTTCACTCAATAATTTTTAATAAGTCGACAACACTAATTACTTCCTCACTAAAATACGTGAGTGCTCTATTTCTAGACATAGTTGGCCACATTGTCATTGACAGAAGTTGTCACTTCTCTTTTAATTATACAGCGGTCTCATTTCTTCGCGCCCTATTAGTACACATCAATCAATGTTGCCAATACCTTTTTTATCCCGGGAATATTTTTTCCCTTGGCCCGTTTTTGTTTACGGAGATTTTTAAGTGGGGAATAATTTGATGAGGTCCGCCACCCGACTGTGTTGGATGCGAGCGGTGCTCATTTGTCATCGTCTTGTCATTTCTGTTTCTTTCACACAGTTGAATCAGTAAAGTAATTATGTTAGTTTTTAGTTGTACTTTTAAATCACGTTAAAAAAAAGCATCAAGATTCACAATTCGTTTTTTTTTTGTTATCGACTTTAACCAATGGTTGATTCATTGCTTGAATCAATCGAGCGTATTTCCTTCGTGAGAAAAATTTAGTTTTATATTATTAAATAAACAAGTACGAAATAATTTGCCTGTTGCAACAAAGTAATCTTATTAGATAATATTCAGTACAGATGTTAATCAGTAGAAATTGTTGTTCAAGCCTCTATGAGCTGATATTATTACTTTTGTAATGTTTATAAACTAGGGGGTCTCCTGTATTAATTTTGTACGAACCTTTTCTTCTTCTAATTTGCAATTTTCACTACAAATAAAACGAATGCTACGCCTTGTATTACAATGTAGTTACATTATGATTATTCCATACCCGATCCTGTAGACCGAATGGTAAACAGTCGACGTTGCCCAAAACACGTCATTACGAATCCTCCTGATCCATTAACGGTGCTTTTAGGTACCACAAGCAGCGGTCACCGTCCTCATCGAACCCGTCGCTTGCGACGAAGGGCTCGACGAGTGAATTAACCCACAGACACAGCCCACTGAGTTTCTCGCCAGATCTTCTCAGTGGGTCGCGTTTCCGATCCGTTGGTAGATTCTGCGAAGCACTGCTCTTGCTAGGGCCAGGCTTAGCAAAACTCCGGTTTGAGCCCCGTGAGCTCACCTACACGTTAGGGCGAAGCTGAAAGCCTCATCAGCATAGGTAGGGAAAATAATGATTAATCAAGGGATGTACGGTGACAATCATGTTATAGTTTCTAGTAACTTACTAACAAAAAGTTTGTCGTGCCTTCGTTTCTCCATCAACGCTATAAAAATATTTTGTATTATGTGACTTATCAGTACATATAAAAGAATAATACAACTTAACAAAATAATTCACGACTTATCCAACACGTGTAAAAATTGTAATTTTTAATAAAGCAATTTGCATATTTGTACGCATTCGTACAGATTCTGTGAGTCCATTCGCGATTAACACGTCGAACAAATGAAGATTGCTGACCACAAAAACTATGAATACGAAATCAACGTGTCATGTTATACCCACGTCGATGGGGTAAATCAAATATGTGAATCTACAGATCAAAAGAATTCATTACAGTGTGTAAATCACGATTTGCATGTGGCGCGGAGCAACCATGAATATGCATTTTAACGGCTGAGTTTGAACATTCCGTGCTGCGTTTGACACGTCATGAAAAAATAATTTCGTCGTTATTTGCTGACGTAATTAAGGGAGAATCTTTGAACTGTATATCAAATTAGTAATCTTATACCTTTAAACGAGCAATTCTTGTATATTAATATATAATAATATGTATATAATTTGAATCTCGGAAACGGCTCCAACGATTTTCATAAAATTTTGTATACAGGGGATCTCGGGGGTGATAAATCGATCTAGCTACGATTTATTTTCAGAAAATGTTGTTTTATTCGTGTTTTCAATAATCAACTCTTCCCGACATCTATTGGCGAATAATAATACTATTTTTCTTAATTGAGGGCAACTAACCGCTTTAAAGAAACAACAAGATGGCGTTATCAAAAAAAAAACGAGCAAAGCTCATCTAGTTTTCTTAAATCAGATAAGCACAAGTCCATATTCAAGTTACATTTAAATTACAAATGAAAAAGCCTACATACATACATTAGGAAACATTTTACTCGCTTTCAAAGTCATCACGAATTCATCTATTAATATTTCTTGTTTTATTTTTTATTTTTATTGCTTAGATGGGTGGACAAGCTCAAGCCCACCTGGTGTTAAGCGGTTACTGGAGCCCATAGACATCTACAACGTAAATGCGCCACCCACCTTGAGATATAAGTTCTAAGGTCTCAGTATAGTTACAACGGCTGCCCCACTCTTCAAACCGAAACGCATTACTGCTTCAAAGCACAAATAGGCAAGGCGGTGGTACCTACCGGTCCGGATTTACAAGAAGTCCTACCACTTTGTTCAAAGTAAACAAATTAATGTCTGTCAAGTAAACTCTCGTGACTAAATGCGTTACAATAATCCATTCCAACAGTGCTGAATCGGCATCAAACTGGACACTTGCCATTTTGTTCGCTTCCTGACCTTTCGCGTTACTGTTATGCAAATCCCGGGAACGGGGAAATCGTACAGCAGGAATAAAAAGTATTTTACTGTTTACACGCTGACTTCGCATCAGCTGTGAGTCGAGTGTGGGCCCGCATAAATCCACTGAAATTACCCTTTATTACGAGCAAACATTTCAAACCGTATAAATAACTGTCTATTTGACTCATACGGAAACATGATTTTTGTGAGGTCTGTCATTGGTCGACAAATAACTATGCCAAATAAAAAAATAATTGATTACAATCAAGGGTTACGAATGAAAGTTAACCATCGTGTGGCTAAATAACCGCGCTCAACCCTACACTGCCGGCCACAAATCAAATGTTTTGATAGCACCGTGGTATTAACGAGACAATTTGATTGCGGACATATCCGCGGCAAATTGCTTCTAAATTATATTTTGTGTTTACTTTCTGCCAAACTCCCCGTTTCGATATGTGACGTATGTACGTATGCACGTCCGCAATATACGCCCGTTTGTTTCTGTTACATTAATTAACAAATTTGTTTACTCATCGTTGAAATGTTCGATGAATACATTTTCATCAGACAGATATAAAAAAAAACAGTTAATACGTTTTGTATTTTGCAATAAAAATTTTACGATCGTGCTTGATGATATTCTGAAAAAAATGTTCATGATTTGTCTTGAAATATTAATTGAATCGTTAAAATTAAATATATGTATTGTTTATTTGTGTTCTCATACAGTTTACGTCACAGTTTTTTGAATTATTTTAGTATAATGAGACCATTATTAGAGAGTCAAAACTTTAAATTTACTCTCGATAAGAAAACGATCAAATAATTTACAAATATGTAGGATGCTTTCTTCATCGGCGTAGTTTAGGAAACAGTGGATTGTATGTAACGAAATTAAAATCAGATTTTTCTTCGACGTTAAAATTTAAAGCTTGTTAAACCAATTAAAATTTGACAAGAATGTTTCGTAATTAGACAGCGGATAATTACCGTAAAGTTCGAACAAATCGTGTAGAGCTCCCACACGTGTTGATAAAAACCTTCGATTTCATTACAGCGAAAGTATGATTTTATCTCGGCCCACCAATTATATTATGCAGATTGTTATCTTAACATGTCGGTATTAGAACGGTAACGTTGAGTGAGCTGACTACATCTAAAACAACTGACATTTGAAACACAAAAAAATAATATATGTATTACAAGTTCTCGGTAGTTCTCGATAACATTTATAATTATTAAAAAAAGGTATGTGTTCAAGTGTGCCTCTACAGGCACCGTCCTATAGCGAAACTACAATTTGAAATGCCACTATTTTAACACTGAAAAAAAATTCCATTACCCTCAAAACTGACTTTTTTTTCTTTCAAATAAGTATAACATTACTGACTCTTTCAAGAAATTAATTTAAACTACGTTAAGAATACAATCCGAACGAAGGATACTCATTAAAATTAACTGGGTTATCATTATCTTTGGAGTTGTTATTCTTATCAATATAGTGAACAAAACTATGATCGATGTGTCACATTGTCCAACTATGGTTTAAGATAATATGACACTGATACAGTGTCTGTCTGTCAGATAATATTTTCAAAGAGTCAGGAGTTTATATCTACAGATATTCTTTATCTACGTTTCAAAGCCACGACTAATATTAATTAAAACTTCCTGCTTATTTTTTTGTCTAACACAAAAACTGGTAAAGTATATAAGAAATTGATTATATTGCTCGATTGACATTTACCTCAAAGTTAGTTACTGTACTTCTTTGTTGATTTATTAATTATCATCTAATGTCACGTATTTTAGCCTAATCGAAAACTTATAACTAACATTCCACGTTCTGTTCTCAATGCCATTAAATAAATATAACTTTAGCGAATTTATATCATCATTTTATTATTATCACCGCAAAATAAAACAGGGACGTAGATGTGCCATTATCGTCTCGTTCATAACGTTTTGCGGTGAATGCGAGCGATCACAACTATCACCCATAAACCTGACCACGTCATCTACACCGATTTGGACCTAGAAATACCATTTGACCGTCCGCACAAATATCAAATGAACGACATATGAAACACGAGATATCAAAAGCCCCTTAAGATTTAAATTGCGCTTCGGTGGTTGTAAATTTTCTGCGGTCGAGCCACTTGCATGAGCGATGAAGCCGTATTCATGCAATCGGTGGTCACGGAATTGCGGGAAACGAATGCAACGAATTCAACTGCCCCGAATTAAAATTTACATGTTGACCAAAGGTATTGAAGCTATAGGGCTGTGTCGTATCATTCAATCAACTTTTATGCCTGGTTCATTTAAACCAAACTGGTGGTAGAACCTCTTGTGAGTCCGCGCGGGTAGGTACCACCACCCTGCCTATTTCTGTCGTGAAGCAGTAATGCGTTTCGGTTTGAGGGGTGGGGCAGCCGTTGTAGCTATACTTGAGACCTTAAAACTTATATCTCAAGGTGGGTGGCGTATTTACGTTGTAGATGTGTATGGGCTCCAGTAACCACTTAACACCAGGTGGGCTTGAGCTCGTCCACCCATCTAAGCAATAAAAAAAAACAGGGCTTTATTTCTCACAATTTTAACAAGGTACTTTAAAACAAAGAAAACTTCAACTCAGACCCGGTGAAAAAGGTCGTAACAAAATGGGCAATTCGATTCCCATTACCCTAATAATCGTACAATGAAATTCAACATTATCAAAACTCGCTGCCATTACAGATAATGGTAATGTCCGTAAAAAGTGAGGGTGTAGGAATCGTAGAAGCAATTTTGCATAATTACGGCAACACTGCGCCCCGGAGACGGCGACACAGCGATGCTCAATTCCCAATAACCTTCAATGGACCCGATCGGAAACTCGTTCGCTGCAATCATATGTGTATCCAGCAATAATTTGCGTGCTTCATGGAGGTTTTTAAATTAACACAATTCTTCAATTAACTAATAATATAACATATTAATAAAATATTTCAAATTTACTGAGAAGAATTGGATGTTTAATGATAAAAACCACATATCTTTTTCTGGAAATTTTGAAGATTCGTAGTAACTTTGTACATTGTTCAATACTCTGACCATTATACAACTAATTTCCGTTCCAAAACACACTATCTAATCTACAATTTACTGTACTAAAGTAGTAAAACGTAACATTCCCAAAGTGCTATCTGTCTTCACAGCTTTGAGAGCGACAAGTTAAATCTCCTCACGTCCTTCTAATATCGTAATGAGCTCTAAAGCTTCCGAAGACATATTTTATTTCCCGACGAACAAATTTTATATTTCATTTCACGTTTCATAAGCGGAATTTGCATGTCCCTCCTCCTCTTATTTGGCGTAATGCCCCGGTCGCTTAGTGCACTTTTATTATGGTATTAAGTGATGTAATTTTTTTCATGTTATATTATTCAAATTTAAATAACTGTCTCCGGTTTCCCTCTTGGAGTTTCCACTGTCTTTGCCATTTCTTCTCACAGCCCTCGAATTTTGTTGTTTTGGTTAGAGGTTTCCGATACGGAACAACGGGGCTGTTGAGTCGTCATTCACCTTAAAAGTAGTAAGTGTATTATTCTTCTTGTCGACTAACAAAATACTATAGAAACGTTGTAATTTCCGTTATATGTAAGTTGTGAATCCGAAATCTTCAAATAGTATAAATGAACAAAAAATAAAAATGATAATTAGATACAGTATAGTAAGATACAGTAGATACAGATATAATTAGTACGGTCTATCCGACTTCAATATGATCCGCATCAGGATGAATTGTTAAGCGACCCAGATGTCTCTAAAGACAGAAGATAGTGCCTGTTAAATTTTAAAAGGAGGCTCCTGATAAACGGTGTTGGCCGTCTTCAGGAATGAGGATCACCAATTGGGAACATATGTAGTTACAAAAACAATAACCAGCTAAACAACTTCATGGTATTGACTTTATATTGTATACATACTACATTCAACTAAGACTCGATTTATTCGAACTTCAAAGATAAAAACGGCTCTATTCGTTTTTTTGTTAAAAAATTGGAGAACTTGGAGGCCGCAATTTTTACAAATGACATCGTGACGTTTATGCGAAGGGTGCGCCCGACGACAAGTCATCATGTTACTTCTTTCCTATTATTTCAAAGATCTACTTTTTCAGATGATAAATGTTTCTCAACAGATTTCCTTGTAACTTTTAAAACAAATATTTGGGCGCAACGAAAAACATTCTTTTTTCGGCTATTTCAAATTCGATTTCATTTTATTATTTAAAAAAAAATCATTTTGGACTAACTTACATTGCGTAAAATACTTTTTCAGAGATTTATTCTCCCAAGTAAGTTGAAGCTTTAACCTCCTTTCAATGTGGTGAAAAAAAAACCCTAAATAAAGGAAGGAATTACGTCATCTAACATTATAGCAAACGTATGCAAATGCTCCAGCGTTATTACACGCCAATATTGCCTTTACATCATTTCAAAAGCGAAACGCTATGTTATCTGCATATGTTTTGAACTTTTTACTCATAACAATCGCCCCTTCGCTACTTGTATTTTCTTTATAATTTATTCCGTTTCTCCCCCTACACATCGGCATCGGTCGCTGATATTTTTTATTCGATTAGTAAACCCCTAAGGTGTTTTTAGCCTTTTTTCGCTCGATTTTCTTCGAAGCTTTGTTGACTGTTCCGGGGGCTACAATGCTCATTTCTTTTGAATGAACAAGCTTATTTATTCTCTCAAGACTGTTTACTGCCTATCGAACGAACGTACCTTAGTCTGCAAATGTAAGTGACGATGAAATGTGTTTACTTGGACTAAAACTTTGTTAACAGTCTTTATCATAATCTTTTTTTTTTTATTGTTGCGTAATTCGAATTATCATGCTATTAAATTCGTTAAATGCCAAATTAAATTCGGTACAAATGAGAATGAAATTAAAAATAGAAGTAATAGTGACCGGTTTCCTGAGACCGCAGTACTTACACACTCGATTTGTTCTGGTGGAGGCGTAGGGGATGAGACGAAACTTTTTGATGGATCGGACCGAGTTTGTTTTGCATGCGAGTGATATGTCTGAAATAATAAATGTTGAGGCGTCGACATTTCCCCGACCACCCCTCCTGAGGGTGTGCTAAAACGATTTTTGATTTGGGTGTCAAGCAAATGTTTTACGCAGCGACGCTCCGACAGGATTTGATTTTCTTAATCGATTCCGGAGAATGCAAATCCGGAGTGTTTGTTTAAACGCGACCGTAAATGCAATTATATACATTAATTTCGTATTCAAAAGGCTTCAATCGACATAAGAGAGCGTCGTTCGGCTATGTAAATCGAGGACACTATTACCGAAAGCTTTGTTTAATACTTAAGTTAATCAGATTATGCATACAAGGACGGTTCGGAACGGAGCGGTCGGTAGTTCGGTATTAGGTTATGTGAACGTTTCTGTATTAACTAATCAACGTACGTTGGCTTTGGTGGGTAGATTGCAACGCATTGTCCGCGCTCGTGCCCCGGAATATCTGTTTAGGCCACTACCCATTCTGTAATGGCAATGGTTAACGTTAACTAACTGCGTTAAACTCCGATATATGTTCATTACGCCGTTCACGTGTCTGCTAATACATACTACAATAGAAAATAGCGTTGTTGGTCTTTTTTTATTAATACGCTTTTATTAGCTTCAGTCGTATGTATGTAACGGAATCTTTGAACATGATGGGGATGACCCCCTTCAAAACGTCGGATTAACTTGAAATTTGGTATACTTATTAAGGAACGATGACAATTCAATAATAAAAAAAATATTGAAAAAATACGTGGGTGCATGGTATCAGTAGTTTATAAATATTTTATGAGCAGATATGAGTAGAAGGGTTATTTTGATAATATCCTGAAAAGCACCCCACGCTTTTTTACAATAAAATCATTTTTTCTTACACTATTTTTAATTCAAATTTATTAAAATTTATTTTCTATGTTTTAGTTGGATTTTCTATAAAAGCGTATTTTGTTAGTTTTTTAAGCTATTATTCATTTGTTTTCCACATCTGAAACTGAAAAGGATATAAGTACCGAATTCTAAAACAAGACATTGCTGAGATCCATAGAAAATTTTATTCAAACATAGTGTACATTATGTATAGACAACGCACAAAAAAAACTCTATATAATTTTATTCCTAGTACAGTTAATATTATATTAGGCTTATTATAATAGGCTATAATTTTGTTAGTTCGGAAAAACAATACTTCTTTTATTCTGTGAATATAGTAGTGCTTTATTGCGTTTATATTTACTAAAGCTAAGCATTTATTCAAACAAATTTGCTTCCCCCGAATGAAAAACTCGATTTTCCCGTTATGACTTGCAAATTACGCGTTATTTTTTCCAGTTTCACAGTGATTCCTCGCCAATTTTCTTTATGACAAGTGAATGAATAATGTTATTTGGTTGCGGACTTTTCGTTCCTCCCTGACAGTCCGTGAGGGAACGCCACAATTTATCTGAAAGAAACATTTTTTTATGTAATCAAGTAAATAAGACATAAATGTTTCTTCAATAAATTGTTTTTATTGATTTCTTTTTTTTTACGTAATTTTTTTCCACTTTTTCTATCATTGCTGAATAATAAATGTAGCAAATCAAACTTTACTGTCATCATATTAATTATTTATTGAAAATACTCACGCGTCATTGTACGGTGACAGAATATACGTTGAATCAATAACAACTATACAAAGATTCACCTTAATCGGAAAATTGGTGCGCAAATTCACTGAACACTAACCAATAAAAAAACCCGCACATTGTGATTCTATGTATTAGGTAATACACAAATATATAATATGATAACTTGCTCCATGTATTGTGGATAATGGTATTCAACAGATTTTAATGCTATTAACAGAACCACTATAATTATAAGTACTTTTGTAAAATGCCTATAATAAATTAATTGAAAGTTGCATATAAAAATGAATTTGAAAATAGATGGAAGAGAGATTGAAAAAGATAAAATCCTCTCCTCTGTTAACTAAAACACTTTAAATTGAGTACTAAGTGAACTTTTAGTGTATCATCAATCAAACCAACACTCACATAGAGATAAAAATGAAATGAAGGAAATGAAAATAATTTATTATTTTATTTGTTTGGTAGTTATCTTTTGTCCGATCGGTTCATTCGATACTTTTTCGTATTCGTCAAGGATCTGAGGGGCCTTGTTAACAGCTCTAGTGGATTGATAAAAAATATCATTCATCATATTAACGTTTTGAAGCATGAACTTGTTTCCGATATTCGTTTGTTTTTTAACAATCATCCCGTATTATTTGATCTCATCAAAGTGATAAATTACAAAGTCTCGTCTCTTGTTCTCAGAATCTATTCTTCATAGGTTATTAATATAAAATACAGCTGTTTTTGAATTTATAAAAATGCACCAATGAAGATAGAAAAATGATTTACATATTAATGGTGTCGGAAATGAAAAATATATTAAATTCAAACAGAGCTTCGTGACTCGTCAGTAAAGTGGCAAACGACTCTATTCTGAGGGTTCACTCACAGATTAGGATTGTAACGCAGAGACTCAAGATGACATCGATCTGTTTACTTACCTATGACTGTTTAGTTTATATTCAAATAAGTTATTATAGTACTGGTATTAAAACTGGAAACTAGTACTGTACTAGTTACTGAACGTAATTTAATCCAAATAGCGTTTAAGTATATTCGATCCAGTAGAATTTTATAAAACAATTCAAATACTTTTAAATAATATATAAGATTGGATTTATTTGAAAGGTATTATGAAAATATAAATGGATACCGTGATCATGGTGCTTTTGACGGCATTGAAATATCAGAAAGACACTATGATAAAAAATCTAAACAAAACTAATTACATATATATTTTATTCATATAGTATAAAATAGTAGTTTAAAATAAACGAATAACTACATTCTCATTTAATTTAACTAATATCTCTGTTCTCTTTATACTCTGTGACCACAAAAGGGTTCCGCGAAAGCTTAAAACAGCCACTTATTATGTATGTTACATTTCACTTTCAGACGTCATTTATATTCAAATGCTCGAAAGGCATTACTGGGCAAAAATTGTAACATTAACCCCCCTTTGAAATGAGCGAAATTGGTTTCCGAAACGAATTCATTTTTTAATCTGTGTTCCTTTTGATAAAGTTTCAGAATTTGAAACGACGTGTTGTGGATAATTAATGAATTACTTTTTTGTTTAAATTAAAAAAATAAGACTACATATTTTTTTACGTTATACTAATACAGAACAAATGAGGCCTATAAAATCAAAGGCAGCTAAATCCAATCTGTCAAATATTCAGGTAAACTCTAAAAATCGGCCCTAAACACGTCATTACGGATCCTCCCGATCCATCGGAGTACTGCTTTTGCTAGGGCCAGTGTTAGCAACACTCCCGGCTTGAGAAGCTGAAATAACTTTGTTCGGATAGCTACGATATTCTTAATTTTAAAGCAGATTTATAAAGAATGAGAATATTACTAATAATCTGAATTTTAAATGATAAAACTTCGTTTATTAGTACTTAGTAGAGAGTAAAAATAAATTTTTTTAACTGAATTTGTTAGAGATTTAGCTGCATTTGTTATAACATGAAAACATTAAAGCGGGTCCAACTAACTAAACAAGATAGCACCATTATTAATCCATTTAACGACATTAAGGCGTTTAGCTGCCTTTGATTTTATAGGCCTCAAATATCGAAGAAAATCGTACATCTATAGCCCGCGGTTTAAAATAAAACTAGTGTTCGATTAAAAAAAAATGCTAATCGCAAAAGTTAATAATCAAATATTAATAAAACAGAATCGAAACGGAAGCATCAAAACTTCAATAATTTACAATCAAAAAGGAGCTAAGGAATTAGGGTGGCTACACAAGAGATCCGCATACAAAATGATTACACACGCCGTCTTCATCCGCTCACAAAGGACCCAGCGGGGTTCTATAATATTATACGTCTGCCTTTGTAGTAGCTACATAACTCAGTGGGAAGCATGCTTTATGGTTTCAAATGATAAAAACGTTTGTCAGTAGCTTTGCCAGGATTCGGTTCGCGAGGTAGCGTGACCGACTTTAGACACAAGAGCGGAACGATATATGTAATTAATTATAAGTATTTTGTCGAAATAAAATTTTATTATTTGTTTTTAATGTCGGACCGCGTTGTTGTTGCAGATTGCGTGACGAAAGAGGCGATATGGAACGAGTTATGGCGATGGATAAAGCTCGCGAAGGATCGCATAACGGTAAGAAATATTGTTGAATAACTTAAATATACAATGATTACATCCAGTAAATTAGAGAAAGAAGTTTTATCAAAAAAAATATATAGATGTGTGATGTCGTGGGACACCGAATAGGAACGAAGTTCCTTATTATAAAAACTAGTGATCCCGCAGTAGTCGAAATTCGACTATAATTAATTGAAATTATAAGTTTGAACATTATTATGGTTCAATTGTCAAAAACTACATATTATATTTCTATAATCACAGATCTCCCAAGACTACACTGTAGACAAATAATATTAAAGATAAACAAAATTAACCTATTTTCAGTTTGACCACAGATTTTAAGCAATAAAAAAAGTTTGACAATAAACATAGAGTATAAAATATATTTGTGTGTGTCAAGTACATGGTAGTGTGTGTAATGTTTTTTTATTGATTTAATTTATTAATGCATAATTTAAAAAAATATTAGCATTCTGTACTCCTTCACTGTATTCTCTATAAGTGTGAGAAATTTCATAATCCTCCGTCCGCACAATTTTCGTAAAAAGGGATACAAAGTTTTTGCTTCACGTATTAATATATAGATATTAATTTTAAGTTCTGCGAGTATTCGAGTATAAAGAAAATAATTATTCGGGTATACATTTTTTATTGTTAAAAAAAAAAACTACTTTACAAAGTTATCAACTTTATTTTATTCAGAAAGATTTATAAAAAATATGTAATAATGCTCCTAATATACAAAGAAACAGCCAGTTATATGAATAATAATAATAACCATCATCACGTAGACTATGTATAGCCATCATGCTAAGACTATACATAAATAATAAAAATCTTACGTTACGGACGTTTTTTTTCCTGTTAGGGTACCCCTCCGTATCGTCCCATAAGGAACTTCGTTCCAAAAATTTTACCTTAGATGGTCCGGTAAGCTCATTCTCCATCCAACGTTATACGGTTACCAAGACCCATGAGCACCACAGCATGTATGCCACTCGCTACGCATCTTGAAATATCAAGGCGAAATCTCATTTGAACTTAAATAATAGAAATTCCACTGGCAGACCGGAACGTATAACTGCTTCACGGTAGAAGGCAGAATGATGGTATCGACCCGTAAACCTACTAGTGGTAGAAAAATAAGAAATTAGGTTGATGGTTATGTTACAACAGACGAATGGTAATATTAGCTGGTGATAGGACAAAGTGGTCGTGGTAACTGGTGGTAGGACGTATTGTGAGTTCGCACGGGTAGGTAACACCATCCTGCATATTTCTGCGGTGAAGCAGTAATGCGTTTCGGTTTGAAGGGTGGAGTAGCCGTTGTACTGTACTTTAAAAACCCAGACCTTAAAACTCATGTCTCAAGGTAGGTGGGCAGCATTTACTTTGTAATGTCTATAGGCTCAAGTAACCCCTTAAGATCAGGTGGGCCGTGAGCTCGTCCAACCACCTAAGCAATAGTGATAGTCATTAGGAAGCTTTGTGTAGTTTTGCTCGAATTTTCCAATTTCTTTAATGATGTCGATTAAAAAGCCACATAAACTGACTGTGTAGCTCATGTTTTTTTTTTATTGCTTAGATGGGTGGACGGTTAAGTAGTTACCGGAGCCCATAGACATCTACAGCGTAAATGCGCCACCCACCTTGAGATATAAGTTTTAAGGTCTCAGTATAGTTACAACGGCTGCCCCACCCTTCAAGCCGAAACGTATTACTGCTTCACGGCAGAAAGAGGCGGGGTGGTGGTACCCGTGCGGACTCATAAGAGGTCCTACCGCCAGTGATTACGCAAATTATAATTTTGCGGGTTTGATTTTTATTACACGATGTTATTCCTTCACCGTGGAAGTCAATCGTGAACATTTGTTAAGTATGTATTTCATCAGAAAAATTGGTACTCACCTACGGGATTCGAACACCGGTGCATCGCTACATACGAATGCACCGGACGTCTTATCGTTTAGGCCACGACGATTTTTAATTGTGTATTTTCATGTATTTCGTTTAATCGCTAATACTAAACGCTAGATTGATTTTATGACAGGTTCATCGCCAGGACATAGTCCGGTGCTGAACTTATCTAAGTCCGGATCGGGGGGTGATCGCGAACGTTCTGATCGGAACGACCGTGAGCGCGGCGAGCGAGGCGACGGCTCCGCTAGCGGCCGCAGTTCGGCAGCGTCACGCCGCACCCCGCAGCCACCGAGGATGCCTTCGACAGCCACAGCCGCTGTCTCCCCTCGCTCGCACTCCGATGACAGCGACGCACCCCTTTCCGACCAGGACGACCACAATGTCAAAGACGAAGATGAAGGTTTGTTGCTTTTTGTGAATATAGCTGTCTCACTTTTTTTTTTTTATTCCCCTGGTAGGCATACGAGCGCACGGCCCACCTGATGGTGAGTGGTTACCGTCGCTCATGGACTTCAGCAATGCCAGGGGCAGAGCCAAGCCTCTGCCTACCACTTAAACATCTTTGGTAAAGAAACTGATTCGTTCCACGCAATTAAACTTTTGTTTGTTAATATGTAATAACACTAGCGGCCCGCTCCGGCTGCGCTCGGGTCTTTAACAAAAATTTCAACGATATTTGACGTTGTTTTATTTTTTTAAATAAAAGAACACTTATTGCGGCATAACTATAATAGTTAGACATATGCTGTCGCGACATTTTTTGTAAATAATAATGTGTTCTACAGAGTCGTAGTATATTATTTTATTCTATCATGAATAGTTTTCGCAGGACACGCAATGTAAAGAATAATTTAGGAAATTTTTTTACACCTTGGGTTACTTTATTGGAGTTTTAGTAAGGATCCAGAATTTTTTTCAAAAAAGATTATACCCTGTGTCACTCGGGAATAGTGTTGTAACTAGAAGGTTATTAAAATTGAATATTATCAACACTTATTACTAAAACAAAAGACAGTGAGTACTACAAAAAATATATTTTGTAAGGCGATTTTTATGTATTCTTTAGGGCTTAGATAGGTGAACGACACACGGCCTTACGCTATGTGGCTATCGAAGCTCATAGAGATCCTACGTGAACTCTACCACCCACCTAGAGACATGAGATCTCAGTACTATACTATGGCGATTAATAAACGCATATAGGGTTCACGTAATGAAATTAAGTATTAACTAAACTATCTATTTTCAATTTAATCACGGTCGCGCATGACAAGAAAATGTTCGAGCAACTTTAACACGAGGTATCACCCGTTCGTATGGGTGTATGTGTGCTTGGCGTGTAATGTTGAGCAAAATTACCGAGTAATAGCCCAGAAACCTTCAGTCATTCATATTTCCTTCGCGAATTATCAACCATAAAGCCACGGTTCCTTTATTTCGACGGGATACGATTAAGTTTAAATCACCCGCACATTGTATGATGAATTAGCGGAACTGTTTAAATAATTACGATTTTTTTTTCTTAAAATAATTTAATTATCGTTGAATGATCACCGAAATACGTAAAAGATCACGTGGAGGGAAAAGAGACAATTGCTTACGAAAACTACAATGTATATCCGAAAAGTCTTAATAGCTACAGTCAGAAATATACAATACTAGCTTTTGCCCGCGACTTCGTCCGCGTGGAATAGTTACTGGACTGGATAGGAATAGCATAACGCTAAATTTTACCCGCGACTTCATTTACATCACTCAGGATTGGAACTTCATTACTGAACCGGTAGATTTTTTATTTTATTTTATTGATTAGATGGTTGGACGAGCTCACAGTCCACCTACTGTTAAGTGGTTACTGGAGCCCATTGACATCTACAACGTAAATGCGCCACCCACCTTGAGGTGTAAGTTGTAAGGTCTCAGTATGGTTACGGTTGCCCCACCCTTCGAACCGAAATCATTACTGCTTCACGGCGGAAATAGGCGGGGTGGTGGTACCTACCCGTGTGGACACCCAAGAGGTCCTACCACCAGTGATTACGCAAATTATAATTTTGCGGGTTTCATTTTTATTACACGATGTTATTCCTTCACCGTGGAAGTCAATCGTGAACATTTGTTGAGTACGTATTTCATTAGAAAAATTGGTACCCGCCTGCGGGATTCGAACACCGGTGCATCGCTACATACGAATGCACCAGACGTCTTATCCTTTAGGCCACAACGACTTCTATGATGGCGTTGAAGAAGCTAGATTTTGAGATTTTTTGACAAATAACGTGTAAAATAGTACGTTTCGATGTCTTCGTCCTGTCTGATACAGTCGTTATAATCATATCGATTACGACTCGCTTGAGTGATGAAAGTTTATTATTAAGACACATTAAGATTTCTCAGAAGACTCAGCGGTAGGCTAGTAGTAGTAGTCTACCTTTGGCATTGCTAGCACTCACATGAAAGCTTTAGCGCATCTGCTATCGATTGATTGATTGAAAATTCTTTATTGCACAAAAATATTGTACAAAAGTGAGCTTAACGCCAGTTAACCCTCGTTGATGAAGTGAAAAATTCAAGAAGTGCGTAGCTGTGATGAAGTTAATACATGGCGATAATTTAAAGAACTATAGTAGACATGAGTGAATATAAACACTAGGTTATAAATAAAATTGCCAAAATAAATACATAGATACATACATACAAAATACATAGATAAGAAATTCATATCAAATAAAATAAATTATATAAACCACAACATACTACAAAATAATCAAGCAATCTGTGCATTCAAAAAGAGATCATGTACTTTCGCTTTCAAATTATCAACTGAACGTGCCTCACGAAAGCTCAGAGGAAGGTTATTCCAAAGACGAGTTGCTGAAACAGTAAAGAAATTTGAGTATAACGCATATCGATAACAATAAAAAAATATTATCTGACATATGTATAGAATATACATTGATTTTGACTATATATCAGAAATGATTATTGAACTACAAGTAGAAAGCACTAACGTTCTCAACAACATAATTTATATTTCACCATTTCGTTACTTTACGTTGTTTATCATTCAAGCAGAAAGTAGTTATTAGATCAACTTCAATGAACAACAAATGCTGTTACGGCTGTTTTAAATGGAATGTGAAACTGTTTAAAACAATTGAAAATAAAAAGAATTATTCGTGTGTAAAATAAGTAAGTGTTATGATTAAAATCAAGTTTTCTTTTTCTCGCCTGCTTATTGGCTAACGAAAACGTAGAGTAATCAAAGCGCCGAGACTTTATATATATTGAATATATCTAACTAAACAAAACTTTTTTTATTTTTTTATTGCTTAGATGTGTGGACGAGCTCACAGGCCACCTGGTGTTAAGTGGTTACTGGAGCCAATAGACATCTACAACGTAAATGCGCCACCCACCTTGAGATATAAGTTCTAAGGTCTCAAGTATAGTTACAACGGCTACCCCACCCTTCGAACC
This sequence comes from Bombyx mandarina, assembly GCF_003987935.1. Next base: position 904,163 of record NW_021011541.1, read on the forward strand.
GAAACGCATTACTGCTTCACGGTGGAAATAGGCAGGGTGGTGTTACCTACCCGTGCGGACTCCCAAGAGGTCCTACCACCAGTAAAATATATCTGATATATATCTGATATAACTTGCTTCAGATTAGTTCAGATCATCTAATGTACCTACGAAATGATTGGCATGATTGATTGTAGGCAGACAGAAGACCTTTTAACTTTGATATTGAAAAAAATTCAAAAATCTTCCGAATTATTTAACTTTAAACATTAAAAAGAAGTGCCATGGGAATGTTTGTTTAATAACAAATAATATCTAGTGCTCGAAACAACCCCTCGTTTTCTAGTTAGCGTAATTTTATAAACAGACCGAACCATAACAGCGGTTGCAAATGTAAATACTTGAAGCGTACAATAGCGAAATTAAGCGAAACAATACGGATTGTGTATTGTAGTTATTATTACAAGCCACACAAAATGATGAGAGACCGTGGGAACGGATCACTGCCAACGGTTTGAAGGAAAGTTTATGAATTAAGCTTCAGTTGCCGTGTTAAAATATAGTAATAATTACTCTTAAATTTCAGATTTATGTAAAATCCTTGAAAACGGACATTTTGGTATATATGTATAAATACTAGAGGTCACCAACGATAGAACAACTGCGATACGAGATGATTATTTTCAAAAAAGCTCGTTTTCAAACGTGCTCTATGTTTATTTCATAAGTAACCTTTCTGTAATATTTCACAAATAAAATCTAACTAGACAAAGCAATAGCAGGTTCTGGCGTGGTATATGAATATAATCTCACTCGCAAAAGTAATAGAGTTTAAGTTCGTTAAGTACGTTTTGTGAGGTTGTTGTTAATTGGTCTTATTAGGTAGATGGTGTTGTGACAACACGAGAGTGCTATCGTGCCCATCGACAATGACGAAACGATTTTGTCTTCATTATTTGATGAGCGGTCACTATCTTGTCAGCTAAATTAAATGTATCGATATATTATTTTGGACCGTGAGAGATGCTATTCAAAACTCATTCTTTTTTTTTGTGGACACGGTCCGTTATTGACACAAGACGTACATTATTGTAATTATCTCGTCAATTTTTATTGAAATCGTGAACTCATCGCCGTGTTTCCCAACATCGTAAAATCTACCAGAAACATTGGCTACGGCCACATAAAATTTTATGAAGTCGACATTGACAAGATTTTTGCGAATTAACAACTCGATACATGCTGGATACATTCTGTCAGATGCTTCTAGATGTACGACAGTGAAATATATCTACGAATCTTAGTTGTCGTTGGCAAGGTTTTTTCCGCAGTATCGTAATGAACAAAACTGTTGGGCGTGTCGTTTAAAAATAATAATTGCACTTCATATATTTGGTGATTCACATAACAGATATGTGGAAAAAAAAGAATTTAAAATATACGTAGATGAAGTAGAAATATACGATTTGAACGTTTTATCGTATTTATTGGTGATAGGGCATATTGTAATCCGTATGAGTAATTGTAATTGTTACCGTGCTGTTTTACTATTTCTGTTACAAAGCAGTGATGCGTTCTGCTTTGAAGGATGAATTAGCCGTTTCACAAAGCAGTTCAAATGTTCAACAAATGTTCATGATTGACTTCCACGGTGAAGGAATAGCATCGTGTAATAAAAATCAAACCCTCAAAAATTATAATTTGCGTAATCACTGTTGGTAGGACCTCTTGGGAGTCCGCACGGGTAGGTACCACCACCCCGCCTATTTCCGCCGTGAAGCAGTAATGCGTTTCGGGTTGAAGGGTGGGGTAGCCGTTGTAACTATACTGAGATCTTAGAACTTATATCTCGAGGTGGGTGGCGCATTTACGTTGTAGATGTCTATGGGCTCCAGTAACCACTTAACACCAGGTGGGCTGTGAGCTCGTCCATCCATCTAAGCAATAAAATAAAAAAAAGTTGCAATTTCCACTTTTTTTCTTAACGTAGGTAGTGCTGTTCCTCCTGTGAAGTCTATAAGCTCTTGTAAACAATTAATACTAATAAGAAAATGCTACAAAAACAAATGGAACGCTTTATTGCTAATCCTAGCGAATAAAATGGCATTCCTCATAACGGAATTCGAATCAGAATGCGAAGCACTGTATCAAAGCTTAGTACCGGCAATTACCACGCAATATCGATGTTCATCGTACTTATAATTACAATTCGAATGAATGATACACGCAATCGATTCAAAAACATTGTACGTTTAAAGGGCTGCCAGGTTTTATTTCTTTATGGTTCCTTTTATGGTAGACTATAACAATGTTACTTACGGGAATTATAAAATTTAAAAAAAAAATATTTATAGGTAGTGGTTACATTAATAGAAAAAATTGTTTATCTCAAAAAAAAAACGATTCAATGGTCCCAGAACGAGAGTTTCTCCTGCGTTATTGGTGCAGGAAACACGATGTAGATTAAACACAGCTATTACATTAGAATAAGTGTACTTAGCTTTTTTAAATCCTATCACAAAGTTATAACAAAGCCGTTTTTTTAAAGAATGAAGTAGTGGTAGAACATCTTGTCTACTGGTGGTAGGACCTCTTGTGAGTCCGCACGGGTAGGTACCACCACCCCGCCTATTTCTGTTGTGAAGCAGCAGTAATGCGTTTCAGTTTGAAGGGTGGGGCAGCCGTTGTAACTATACTGAGACCTTAGAACTTATATCTCAAGGTGGGTGGCGCATTTACGTCGTAGTAATCTATGGGCTCCAGTAACCACTTAACACCAGGTGGGCTGTGAGCTCATCCACTCATCTAGGCATAAAAAAAAGTCTTTTCAATTGTATTATGGTTGTCTTTTCATTCAAACTGAAATTCACGACTGTTTCGTTGCAATAATATCTTGGACAAAGATACTTGGTAAGAATCAAGTCCCTAAGGCCCCAATCGTGTCCCGTAAGGGATCACGAGGACCCGAGGAAGAATAAAGTCCAAATTTCGGACTATAATAGGGGCATTAACAAATTTATTAAAACAGATGAATATTTGCACATTACATTTTTTTTAGCTTAGTTCAAAATAGGAAAGCAGCGGCTTGGCTCTACCCCTGTCATTGCTGCCATGGGCGACGGTAACCACTCACCATCAGGTGGGCAGCATGCTCGTCTGCCTACAGGGGCAATAAAAAAAAGATATATACTATAATATAATATAAATTATAATATAATATATATCTGTTAAATATTAAGCTTACCTTACCATAATAATCTTACCTTCACTAGTTCAGTAAAGTGCAGTTATATTAAATTAAAATAGTGTATTACCTTTCATCAGGGGGAGACATGAGCGACGGAGAGCGCGACATTCCAGCATCGACGTCACCGGCTCCTGTGAGCTACCCGCCCCCCACCGTGACGCCAACGTCTGTCCCTGTCGATCCCACTGCTGACACCCTCGTCTCCTCCACCGAGACTTTGCTCAGGAATATCCAGGGCCTGTTAAAAGTTGCCGCAGATAACGCAAGACAACAGGAAAGACAAATCAGTTATGAAAAAGGTAAGCTCGTAATAAATGTACGAATTTAGATTTTAGAAATAATTATTGCTGTTAGTATTTTAAATATTAAAAAGACAATTGAATTCGGTATGTATTTTAGAGAGGGAGAGTTTTCTTTATTGTACACCAAAAAAAAAACAATGCGAAACATTAAATACAAAAGAAGTACAATTGATGGTCTTATCGCTAAGAGCGATCTCTTCCAGACCATTAGGTGGACAAGAATCATTTGGAAACGAATTACGCGCATTGTATCAATCCCGTGAAACATATATAAATACACACACACACACATACATATACACTTATATATGTATTTTATTGTCGTCTAGTGTAAATAGGCACGGCATAATCACAACTACCTATTTGCAACGTTGATACCATATAAATAGGCCTTCGCTGTTCTTGTAGTTAACTTCAACGTATCACGTGTTCTGTATTATAAGTAGGCACACATTTGCATCACATTATGTTGCACTGTATTATTATAGCCACTATTCAGTTTAAAAACCCGAACAACCGCGTCATATAAATGTATATCTCATCGGATGGTGGATTAATTACGCTGTTGTTTGGCTTTTAAATTATTAGTTAAACGGTAATCCTAATGCTTGATCAACTGAATTCGTTCATCTCAAAATAGCTTCCGATCTAAATATTTAACTACGTGAACATAAGAATTGAATCTCAACTGTGTGATGAAAAATGAATGTAACGCAGTGTACTCGTCGAATTATGAGAAGGACAGGGTTTGAGTAAAACGCCAACTCGTATCGCGTCGTGCCTTTTGCAAATACCCGTAGTGCAGATGCGTCTGAATTATTGCCAAGCCCCCACTATCATTACACACGATTCCATTCGGACAGCATAATTGTTTAATTGATATTTCTGCGAGTTATTTATACGCGTCATTCCTCTATTTCACAGCGGTCGTGCGCTATGATTTCCCACAGTTTGAATTCCGAATAAAGGAGCGTTAGCTTTAAGTTAGAAAGAAGGTTTAAAATAAACAAAAAAACGTGTAAGCCTAAATAAAAAGGTAATGTAGCGAGCTAAGAAAGACGAGTCGTAGCGCGCGAGTCATCATCAAACCTGAATATCAATATTGCGCCTGCAGCCAATTGAATTAATAAACAAAACAAAATGAGAAATAATAATGCTATAGGCTAACAAAAGGTTCAATTTCTCCCCCTTATACATAAATGTATTTTCGTGAAATAGCTCTCTAAATCTATGGAATAAGATTCAGAATAGAGTGCGAGAGTAGTCGATAATTTTGTTATTATGATACTAATATTATATTATTATTTATGAAGGAGTTTTTTTTTTAAATGTGGCGAACTATATTGGTGAGTTTTACGAAAATTGGTACAAGCGCTCTTTAGTTCGTTTCGAATCAATTGGTAGGTGTTACCTTTTCACATTTACAATATGGTGTACTTGAAGTTGAAGACTCGAGTTTTCTGTATATTTCACTTTGTATATCTTATATGTTATTATATTATATTAAATAATATTCATATTTTATCTGTTGCACTGATAGTATCTGAATGTTGGATGTTTTTTTTTTATTTTTTATTGCTAGATGAGTGGACGAGCTCACAGCCCACCTGGTGTTAAGTGGTTACTGGAGCCCATAGACATTTACGACGTAAATGCGCCACCCACCTTGAGATATAAGTTCTAAGGTCTCAAGTATAGTTACAACGGCTGCCCCGCCCTTCAAACCGAAACGCATTACTGCTTCACGGCAGAAATAGGCAGGGTGGTGGTACCCACCCGCGCGGACTCACAAGAGGTCCTACCACCAGTAATTACGCAAATTATAATTTTGCGGGTTTCATTTTTATTACACGATGTTATTCCTTCACCGTGGAAGTCAATCGTGAACATTTGTTGAGTACGTATTTCATTAGAAAAATTGGTNTGGTACCCACCCGCGCGGACTCACAAGAGGTCCTACCACCAGTAATTACGCAAATTATAATTTTGCGGGTTTCATTTTTATTACACGATGTTATTCCTTCACCGTGGAAGTCAATCGTGAACATTTGTTGAGTACGTATTTCATTAGAAAAATTGGTACCCGCCTGAGATTCGAACACCGGCGCATCGCTCAACACGAAGGCATCGGACGTCTTATCCTTTAGGCCACGACGACTTCAAATGTTTGTTCTTTTTGTGACATTTCAATGGTTTCACCACGATCCAATAATCTATTTTGCGATTTGAGACATTACAGTAATAACGGACAATGGTCTATTGTCTTTGTCTTCTCGGTATGAGATCGCCTTTCCACAAATTCTCTTCCCCTCCATCTGGCCGGGGTAACCTCTCTACAGAGTTCTGGTTTTTGATATCTTGACCAAAAAACTTCAAGATCCACAGTTGCGAATTATTTCATGTCTTTTATAACAAACAAAAAACCATCATAAAGTATTTTAATGATACATTTAAGATAAAGTAAAATATTCAAGGTAAACATGATCGGTTGCATAGTAAAATTACCTTCATCTTTTTCGGAAGTCTTCGATTTAAAGACGGTCATTAGCCTCATTGTTATAGATATGGTTGACTTAAATGACAACTATCCTACGCACCAAATCTGAAAGGTATTCAGTTTTTTTATTACTTTTGTAGGCAGACGAGCATGCACCCTATCTCGTGGTAGGTAATCCACATATTTTGTTCATGGACATCATCCATATCAGGGCCAAACCTACGTTATTCATTTCCTTGCCCATTAATTCATTTGTTATTTAGATCATGGTTTGCTGACTGTTGACAAAAATAAAGCAATTGGGTGTTGAGAATTTCTCTTCATCTTTAAAGAACAAAACTTTTCATTTAGGTAAGTGAACAAAATAATCTTCCCGTGTCCACAAACCGTACCGTTTTCCATCAACACATGTAAACATAGGTCTGCCAGCATCCCCACAATCTCAAATAGCAGATCGCTATCTAGGCACATTTGCTAACAATTTTTACACTAGTGCACAGTGGATGACGTGTGAACAAATGTGTACCGCATTCAAACTGTTATCAGATAACCAAGGGAAGGGTTGGGTGAAAGGACACATGATAAAATGCTGTCGATTCGTTCGTGTAAATAAACTGGCAATGAATGGGAAATTGGTGTCATATTGTGCGCTTGTCGCTCGACTACCGTGTAATATGTTCACGAAAAGATAATTCCGATCTAAAGTAACTAATTTGTGAATGCTATGTCATATTTATCGCCCACTTGGCCCACTCGACGTAAAATTTTTTTATTTTTTATTTACTATACAAAATAATACATGTTTGTTCAACCAGTAAAGCCAACACGGTCATTGACAACCAAAAAAAAAAGAAGAATAATTTGTGAATGCTACCTCGTATTTATCTTGGCCCACTCGTAGAAATTGTATTTTTTTTATTTACTATACAAAAGAATATACTAATTTGTGAATGCTATCTCATATTTATCTTGGCCCACTTGACGTAGAAATTGTATTTTTTTTAATTTACTATACAAAATAATACATGTTCGTTCAACTAGTAAAACCATAGACCTATATAGTAGGGACACGACATATTGTTCTATACGTACAATTGCTTATATAAATAGCACCCATTTTGAAGGCACATACATAAACATATATCTATCTCGTTCTTACTCAGCACTTTAACTCGCAGGAAAACAATATAACAGTATTTCAGTGCGTACATAAAATGAAACATGAATATACGTAAATATCTCNAAAATTGCAATATGTGACTATTCAAAGTAATATACAGACTATAGTAATAAGATATGTTTTAACTTTACGGATCTTTAATCAGTATTAGGAATACTGATTACGGACATCTTTTAGTTTTTAGGACAACACTGAATAATGTAAAAGTAACACAATCGTCAAAATGAGACACATTTCTGGTGTTGCGTATGTGAATTTAATTCGGTCGGATTAAAATACAGCGATTTGCAAATTCATTCATTTAGTTTGGGCATTCATAGGGCCATCAATAATGTGGAAGTGACCGATCGAACAAACAGAACTGGCGAATGATAAAAACCTGATGAGTAAATAGACAGACGGGAATGTGTACTCAGCTAATGGATTCAATTGATATGAAAGCTTTTACAATGCTGACCACGACGTCGCGACATTATCGGTCCAAACTAAATTACTGGATTGAACGCGATTTTGTCGCGTAAATAACTTTTATAGGGATTTCATTAAATGCTGATTCGTTTTGGCGTTTCGTAACGATGTTTTCTGTAGATAAAAATATGCAACGAGGTTTGACGATTTAGGTTCTTCGCAATAAAATAATATCTGAAAATAAATATTAATTAAAATTGCAAAGAGCAGTTGATGTTTTCAATGCTCAGTCTTTTAACGTTCTCGATAGCGTAAAAGTTAGCTCTTATTTGTATGGAATGGAATCATTTGCGTACGTTTGCCGCTAGGAGCGCTGTTTCAACTGCATACAAATTGAGTTAACTTTTACGTTATCGAGAACGTTAAGAAACTCGCACTAAGCACACCTTAGTCCTCAGTGGTGACCACGAAAACTGTGAAGTATTCGAATTCGAAAAAAATTGAAATTAAACCATAAAAATAGCTTCAGTTAAGTCTGCCACTCGTAAAAACCGAATAAAGTGGAATGAATAGTAAATTTGACGATATACTTACATAATAAAGTACGGACATAATAATATGTTCACTGTGCTTAGTATGAGTTTTTTAACGTTCTCGATAGCGTAAAAGTTAGCTCATATTTGTATGGAATGGGATCGTTTGCCTACGTTTGCCGTTAGGGGCGCTGTTCCTGCATAACTGCATACAAAATTGGGCTAACTTTTACGCTATCGAGAACGTTTAAAAACTCGCACTAAGCACACAGATATGTTTTGGAAGAATAATATCTACAGTCAGGTAAATTTTTCTGAAGTTAAACTCGTTAACAATGTAAGATAGCATCATCAACAAAACTTTAGTTAGGTTAGGCAAAGGTTCACGTTTCATCGTATTGTGATAGTATTAGCGAGTGCGGCTGTCCATCACGACGCGGTGCTCCCAAGCGCCGAACAGCCGGCGGCTGAGCGAGCCACCGCGTGATGCGCGCGATACACCAACGACGCATTGTTGCTGCGCTAGGTTTCGCACCATTGTGCACGGCTTGCTGGCACGGAATCGAAAATGTGATCTTTATTTGTTTACTTCGATTTTCGTGAGAATTAAATTTAGTTTAAAGCTGCTTTTTAGAAACATTCATATAACGTTCACGTATTTTAGAAAATAATTAATGTATCCTTTTTTTTGTGTTTTTCTCATTTCTTTTATTCGATCTGAATTTTTTTCTTCAGCGAATTGATTTTCTATAAATGTGTATAAAATTAACAAGAATCGAATTAATTAAGAATCCTACAATATTAACTTTTCAAAACAATTTCGTTTATTTTTTAAAATTGTTTAAGATATGCAAATTTTTAGAAGTGTCTTTTTTATGAACACAACTTTTTAAAAATATCGTAGGTTACATTGATGTATAAAACGAGTCGCATTTACAAAAACATAATGTACACTGGCTGTGACTTCCAGACCAATCGATTTATGCAAACAATAAATGACATTAACTGTTGCATATTAAAATTCCATTCTATGTGCCGGCACAAGACACTTCGGCCATATTGGATTACATGCGCGCGTCACTTTGGTTACTCTGCGCACGCGACCCGACCACACGCGCGCCATTTAGCATAGACCGATGTCATTCCCCGATGCGGTTTACCTTGTTATAAAATATCTAAGTGTAGGTACCCTATGCGTAGAGAAAACTAATGCAAGTTAATATTTTGCTATCAGAGTTTTATGCAAAACATGACTTTCCATTTTTTGTGGTTACCGTATTTAGTATTCATAATACCTATATTAGGTAATTTAATAAATCATACATACATAACTAGTTTGTTAAAAATAGCGTGCATCTTTAAAAAACAATTTGATTTTCAGCATCTTTTGATATGCGATTTATTCGAACAGAACGTAACCAACAAATTACTATTACTGCCAACAGTTACTACCGTATGTATGTAGCTATGTTTGAAAATGCTCTATGCTATGTTCAGTTTTTAATTTACTAATGTAAATCGGCAGCTGTAAAGCTTACCCTCCACCTGACTGAGCGGCTACTGAAGCTTATAGATACCACAACGTTAACGCGATCATCTACTTTGAGACATGACTTGAGAGCCTCAACTGCACTGGCTACATAACTTCTTTCTTCTTCTTTTTCTTCTTAATGGGATAAAGGATCCCACATTATTTCGGGTCCGGGAAGCATGTCGCCTTTTCATGCTGCAGAGGGATTTGGCACGAGTTTTGCAATCAGCCTGTCTGACTTCAACTCTCCTTGGGTTATATCAAATAAATCCATTGTAACTAGCTATAGACTTTTTTATTTCTTCTTTTGGTATTTCTTTTACTTGTTGATTGTTAATCAATGATTAATGATCAATAATCAAATTTAGATTTTCAAATACCAAAATGATAAAAATATAAAGTTTTATTCGTATTTTTCCGATAACTGCATTACTCTAGGTTTTTTTTACGAAAGTGCAATTTTATGTGACAGCGTAAGCATTTAATTCAATGTGAACGGTATTCACATAAACAAATGAAAATATTGAATAGTAATTTTGATATCTAAAGCAGATTGTATTTCGCCAATCAATTTTGTAAGGCTTAGTAACCACAATAATGTTATTTCATAGAAATTTCTGTGTTATTTATATTTAGAATATATAAATATTCAACTCGTCCTCCAAAACATGAGTTCGTCAGATAAATGACGAAAACTATGAAATTTAGTTTGCTTTTGATGTTATTCGCAAAACGAGATGAAAGCTTTGTATATTATATTTAAAACGTAACACTACTTTCCTTGGAACTACAAAAGAAATATATATTAAACATTGTAATTAATATATTTGCTTATTTTCATTACTATTAAAATGTTCCATTTTCAACGGCTTTAAACTAAATTTTCCTCTGTGATATTTGTGCCGGAAACATACACATACGAGATAACAACAATTACACCCAGACTGATCCTTTTCTGTGCTCAGCCTGGTACGTAGACTTTTCCAACATCTGCCCTAACAAGATCGGTGCTTCGCTGAATCTACCACCAGATTGGAATCACGATTCCACTGAGACCCGGCGAGAAAATCAGTGGGCTAAAAACTGATCTAGACGCCGAATGTCACACATGCTTAACAAAGATTCGCGCTATAGACAGCTTTGAAGGAAAGGTGTACCTTAGGGTATAATCACATGGATTCAAACCTTCTAGCAGAGCCCTCGAGTTCCCATCTGTCTCGCTCAGTGGCAACAATCCACCAAGTTTCTGTGGGTCGCGATTCCGACCCGGTGGTAGATTCTGCGAAGCACTGCCCTTGCTGAGGGTAGTGCTAGCAAATCCTCTCAGGTTGAGCTCGTGAGCTCACCTACCCGTCCGGGCGTAGCTGGAATAGCCCAACATATTGGATCAGCCAATAGATAGAAAATAAAGTGCCTAAAGTCTCTAGACTAACAGCGATCCTTTCCGAGTAGGGTTACTTAGCCTCGCATATTTTAATTATTCCGCGTATTATTGAATTATTGGTCTATTGGTCACAACGTATGCAGTGTTACGTAACGTCAAACCTATAAGTCGACCACAGAAATATTGGGGTCAATTTTGAGACATAAAATCTAAGGCGCAATTGCGTTGGTAAATTTTTACTCTTTATCAGTTTGGTCTGTAAAAACTCTTTGCATTATATTATTTAGTTACGTTGAGTAGGTATAAGTTTCCACCTAAACCTGGTTCAGCTGTTTCTTTAAACTTTAATTGTGGCTCTATGTATTATATTTCAATTACCGTGGCTACATTCGAAACGGGCTCGTGCGTATAAATTTATAGACAGCGACTCAAATATGAATCCTGTACCGCAACAAGCTAAGAAACTCCCTCAGGATCCGAGCATCTAATATAGCAAAATCCGGAGAATGTTAAATTTGTTATTCTTGATATCGAATTTGAACTTTACGTAGTGAACCGAACATGCGAATCACACTGAATACGTTGGGCGGTTAAGCTCCTTCGGCATTGTATCCCGAAATGAAGGGGTAAAGTGAGACAATCGTAAAGTTTAATAATAATTACATTCTCAACTCTCCTCCCAGGTTGTACGCAATAATTAACCGCTCGGAATTACTAAGCTGAAATAATTTAATGTGACGCATGCCGAATTTTGCATGTGCGTGTCTTTGTGAGCTGCATATTTCGTTTAAAAATTGCGACTTGATCATTTGCAAAATTGTCTAATCTAATTAATTTTACGTTTAGGAATAGTAAAACTATTGAAGAACAAGTAATTTGATTGAAGTATCACATAAATGCTAGTAAATCTTTGTTCTAGATATTGATTCGCTAAAGACTTTTGCGGTATTCGAAACCTGGATATAAAATAATAAATAACAATGCTCTAAAAATTATTCCAGCCACCAATATTAACAGAACTTTTTTTCGCTGCTTTGGGCGTTACAATGGGGATCATACAATTTGGACGTGTGTCTCTTATGGGGTGAAACGTGTACGCTTGTTCTAGTTGTAATTTACACACAGAATTATGAGCCGGAATAATACGTTTGATGCTCTTGTTTACGGTTCGGAGATGTACGAGAAATGATTGCATAAATGCATGAATAAGTTTAAAAGTGGAGGGAATAATAACCAATTTTTTTTTACTTGATTATGTGAACTATCTCGCGATCACCCGACTTGAATTAGTTAACAAAGTCAGTAGATATCATAATGCGAATACCACCGCTGACCTGGAGATATGAGTTCGAAGTCTCTTATACTATTATAACGGCTGGCTCACACATAAACGCACAATTCCAACGCGGCAGAAATAGACAGAATGGAGGTGGATAAACGTGCGGCTTTACAATATGCGCACCAGTTATTTATGCGAATATTCTCACTACGTGATAAATGTAACATCAACATCAGATCATATAGCCACTTCGATAAAGCGGCACGACACGAGAACCCTCTCATCGTGGCCGCCGGTAACTACATTCCCGATCCTGCGGACAGAATGGAAAGCAGTCGACGTCGCCCCAAGCACGTCATCTCGGATCCTCCTGATCCACTAACGGTGCTTTTAGGTACCTCAAGCACCAGTCATCGTTCTTGTGGAACCCGTCGCTTGCGACGAAGGTCTCGACGAGTAAATTAACCCTCAGGCACAGCCCACTGAGTTTCTCGCCGGATCTTCTCAGTGGGTCGCGTTGCCGATCCGGTGGTAAATTCTGCGAAGCACGGCTCTTGCTAGGGTTCATGTTAGCATCGTCGTCAGGTTTGAGCCCCGTGAGTTCATCTACTAGTTAAGGTTACGCTGAATAGCCTCTCAAAGCTCTCAGCATAAGTAAAAAAAAATTGTAATCCGTCTGCGACTCGAAAGAGAAAAGTTCTGGTACAAATCTCGATGTGATGTCTTGAATACAGCACGTTTTGATGCCTTTCTTCATCCTGTCTGATACAATCGTCAAAGAAGATCATATTTTATACATCTGCATTTGCATAGTTGTTTGTTGACATACTTATGAATTATGAACAATAATTTTTCGCAACGAACGCCTTAATTAAATAATGATATATCAAAGATTTATAACAGATTTACAAAAATTCCAGCTGTGTATATCGTTGTACGCTCACTCACTCACTAAAAAACAATTTACCATTATTTTTCATTAAAAACATTGAAGTGTAATTCCAATTCCCAATGGGTGGGGAATTGAAATAAAATAAGTCATAGCGCACACCTGCCCGCGATTCGGTCGTAGCATTAATATTCTTTATGTGCAGTTAAATCTAGTAATGCGACGGAACATCGCAAAAAATGAAAAATTACCGGTCAGGGAGCGGCGACCGCAAAAACACCCGCATAAGAAACATCTAATGAAAGCTTAGAGCCATTCGCATAAATCTCCCTTACATTTTTAATACCAATACGTCCAAAGAGGGGAGCTTCCGACGGGGAGAGGAAACCTGTAGACAAAAAATGAAACATTCGCGGACTCTCGCTTTTATATCTTATTTAAATACCAACAGATGTTGTCCGCTTATAAATGTGAATATTTTTTAATCGGTGCCTTACCAGGGACATAATGGTATCAGCCGATCTGCCGTCAGCTGCTCTGTCGATGTACAGAACTTTATCGTGTTCGGTGGCTAATTTAAAAATCCCTCTCGGCGAATGCTTCCTTTGCAGGGCGCGTCACCTCACGGCTGCTTGATATCTTTTTTGACCTGTACATTTTTATTCGGCTCGTTACCTAAGCTTTTTCGTATCGTATTGGATCTCCTGGAGTCGTGTAGTCTCATTAAAATAATACAAGGCTACTGGATAATCTTATCCAGAACGTTTCGATCGCAGATTGGGTGCGCGTGCGCTGATAACACCGCGAGTTATTCAGGCGGTGCACGCTCGATACGCTACTATTTTTTAGTCAGTTTTGTGGCGACATCTTCATTATTTGTTCTCTGAAAATGTTTGTAATTTAAACAACAATTTCTTCGTCTTCTCGCGAAATTACTATGCCATTTTTCAGTTAAAAATGTATACAGAGCGGTTACGTATTCATGAAATCATGTGTCGCACACAAAATCTCCGGACTAAATAAAGCACTGCTAGACAATTTCTTTTTTACGACACGTACTCAAAAACGTTCATTCTAAAATTGTTCTTATTCTGTAGCAGGAAATGTGAAAATCATCAGCATAAAGTACACGCAAGAGCAAATTTTTACGTTCTAAATTTCACACATAATAAAGTGAAGCAATTCTTATGATTATTAGCGTAGAGACTGCGGGAATAATCCTCTGCAGTGACATCGCTGTGTGACATAAGCCGGAAAAATCTAATAACAATAAAACAAAATTGCTGCCGGTTTGTAAATTCAAAAAAAGGTATAGGGAAGAAAATTCGTTTTCCGCGCCACGACAACCATTATCGTTACTTTGAATTTACCATTTAATAGGATCGGTTTACTAAACATATTTATGGTTAATCTATTGGATTAAAATTGAACTTAATAACAACAACATTCTAATTAAATAATTGTATCAAACAACATTTCATTCCTACAATACTAATCTATATTAATTAAAGACTCTAAAGTGTTTAAATCAAAGATATTCCTCAGCATTTATTTTCTTATATTGTTAGTATTAAAATTTCACCTTAACAACGAAGCAGTTTTGTTTGAATGCACTAATTTTAAAACGTCGAGAAACAGAGCATAGATTAAGCCATAATAAACGTTTTCGCTTCCGTACAGAAGGATCAATTTCGGTTGCCCGCGACAGGGAGGTCGCTCAAAATTATTTCAGCAGTTTAAAGTCGTAAATTTTAGGAAGACTTTAATTGTTATTTTAACTGCAAGCTCAACTTTGTCTTCCTGATACGGGGGCTGTGAAAATATGTCTTAATTCGCTATAGTAATAACTTATGTAACATTGAAATTAAACTTTTAACTTTTAGCTCACCCACACGAAACTGACAAAAGAAATTTGAGATTAATCTATAGGTTTATTCTTTGTATCTCGAATCCGGTGAATATTTGAAGTTAAAAAGAAATATATTTCTAAAATAAATGCGAGAAACAAATAAGAGGCTATTATTTTAACATCGTGACGTGCTCTCGATCTGTGTTCAAGTCTCAGAGGGCGATATCCAGAATTTAAATATTATTGTTGTTTTTACTGAGTGCACGAAATTGAAGAGAAATAGAATTTCCGACCCTTCCACACTGGGAATCACATTTGGCTCCTGACTAAAAAATAAACCTGAAATTGGCTTTTTGAGAAACGCCGGACGATCGTCTTATAAACGTTTTTCGATCTCTTACGTATTCCATCTAATTACGTACACCTCTGGGGAATGAAGTCGCGTAATCAAAAACGATCCTTTTGTCGAGGCACATCGGTTTCGATCCTTTCAATCATCTATCGATCATTCAGTTTCGAATCATAATAATTGTCCATAATTATATATTCCCTTGGAGCAAGCGCATCATTTTTATTGTTATTTTATTTATAAAGTAATAATTTTTCGTCGGACGCAACTCGATCAGGTTTTAAATTTGATTGATCCGACATAAAGATCGATTTAATAATCGAGTGTTACGCTTTAGTGTATTCGTTTTTTTTTAATTCGTTTTATCGATAAACGTTTTCATTGGAAACATTTTATTCAGTAATCTTTTTATGGTTTAGTTTGAGTTGATTTATTGGTCGCCAAATTCTTTTGATTATTACTTTATTCAAATCGTTAATATTAAATTTAAGAAAAACAATAATGGTAATTACATAGTACGTATTAGTGGGAACGTTAATGGAAACAAACAAAGATTATGTGCCACTAAGTGCCAAGAGACCACCATCGGGAATGGCCTTTTGTTAAGACGGTTCTACTCACAAATCGCGAGATGTCGAGATAGGCTGCATGCCGACGCGGGCTCTTAATGGCCATCCCTCGGTAAACTTAATTTACGTCTCATGTGCGAAACCATTCTTAACTAAAAGCCCTCTAAATTATATAAGACCCTCGGATTGATTCACATTAATTTTCCGATTACTTTTCTTGAATGTATTGAATAATTTTTTTAATTAGTTTTGATGAGCTGAAATCTTTATCGTATTATTTATCGTCTATTGCTAAGTGTTTATTGGTATACAATGAATTTCACTGCTCCCTTTAATACATTTGTTCGAACTCACTGTCATCGAAAGCGCAACAGTTCTGTTCTTTAAGCTGGAGCGAGTGAGTCCCTGGATGGACGGTATAAGCACGAGTGAGCTCAAAATAGAAATTAGGGAGAATAATAGAAGAACCTATCTTAAAAAAAAAACTAAATTCAAGTTCGCAAATCTGTATCTTATGAGCAATAGTCGGATGGACTATTTTCACAGAACACCCTTCGATCTCAGGTTACATAGTTACGAACTACAGTCACAAGATTCTTTTTGGAAAAGGTCACACCAACGGAGTTACTAATGGGTAGCTCCTACTGCACTCACGAGAACTAATAAGATCTGTTATTATAAAGAAACACTGCGCTATTGAATGCAACGTTTCAATTTACAAGATCCCATTCCGAGATAGCTTTTGTGCGATACTCATACCTTTATCCCGGAGCCTTATTATAGCCGCTACGGGCACAAGTTAACTTGTCTCCGTTTTATCGCGAAGATTTTTGTGTCTTGATACGCTGCATGAGTACAACTAAGTTCATCGAGCATTTTACATGTATGTTCATTCCATTGTAGATTTATATCGGCGATGTGTTTTGTTTTGCTCATTCAGTTCTTGTTCACTTGCGTAGTTGTTTTAATGTTGATACCGTTTCGACAATCGATACGTGACCACGTATAATGTTTTCGTATTCTGCACGTTAATTAATTACATTCGTGAACATTTCAACAATCATACAGAGAAGATTTTGTTTAGCTCATTATTTTTGATGAAAATTTCATCGGACTACAGAAGGTTGTGTTAATCAAGCTTTATACCCCTAGCACGCTGTAAAGCAATTCCATTTCAATTACTTATGATAATATAGCTAAATTTTCTTATCTGTTGATGTGTTATAGAATGAATATGGCATCCGTGAATAAAAAGAGAGAAGAGTAATATTTTGGAAAAATAGCATAAGTCGATTTAATATTATGTGGCGAACCTCAGGGGAGGCCTATATTCATCTATGGACGTCTGTGGGCTGAAAAAAACCGCCATCTTCGCAGCAGAGTTTGTCCATAATAACTGGAACCACAATGTTTGTCCATAGTGAGTTTCCAGTGATGATTACTGTGGCTTACCGATTAGTTCCAGAATGTATAGTTCTCTTGAACTATTAAGTCAAACGAGGATTTAGAGGAATCCTTAGCGACAGGCATCGTCTTAACTATTGCCTAGGCAGTGCCAATATCCGTGACAACCGTAACCACTCAATATATAGTCAAGGCTTGCTCAGTAAATATACAAAGCGGTCCGCAATCGTCTTGGAGAGTAAAAAATCGCACACTTAAAGTTTTTTTTATTTTATTGCTTAGATGAGTGGACGACCTCACAGCCCACCTGGCGTTAAGTGGTTACTGGAGCCCATAGACATTTAACACGTAAATGGGCCACCCACCTTGAGATATAAGTTGTAAGGTCTCTGTATAGTTACAACGGCTGCCCCACCCTTCAAGCCGAAACGCATTACTGCTTCACGGCAGAAATAGGCGCGGTGGTGGTACCTACCCGTGCGGTCTCATATGAGGTCCTACCACCAGTAAACTTCCGCATAATATGCGTAAATAAAACAACATTAATTGGGTACATAGTAACACTGTATTATGTTAAATTCCAATGGAATAATTAAAACGCTAACAGATTACCGAGCGAGCACTGCATTGAATATAACACGATATTTGCGGGACCAACATCAAGAAGATAAACACCCAAATTAATTAGTTTAATTTTGTGAACTGGGTTTGGTCCTGTTTAATTCACAATAAATTTTGAAACAATCGTTACAACAATAACTCAATAACAATTACAATTAAATGAATGCATTTGAAAAGCGGGTATTAATTATCAGTAATACACAGATTGGTGTGTTGGCAAAAAAGTATTACAAAATACAAGTTTATTGACCCGGTAGTATCTAAAGTAGTGAACTTCTAAAACGTAAAATATCAATATAGTTTCATTTTTATAAGCCATTAACAAATTTAAGTCTAAATTTAAAAATGATAAATGTTTTCATGAACACCGTGCAAGTCAAATCTATCCATTTTTTAACAGTACTGACAAAATACAGAATATAAATAATGAAGTCGTCATGGCCTAAAAGATAAGACGTATGTCTGTGCATTCGTATCTTGCGATGCACCGGGGTTCGAATCCCGCTGTCAAGTACCAATTTTTCGAATGAAATACGTACTTAACAAATGTTCACGATTGACTTCCACGGTGAAGGAATAACATCGTATAATAAAAATCAAACCCGCAAAATTATAATTTGCGTAATCCCTGGTGGTAGGGACGTCTTGTGAATCCGCACGGATAAGTACCACCATCGTGCTTATTTCTGCCATGAAGCAGTAATGTGTTTCGGCTTGAAAGGTTGTGTAGCCGTTGTAACTATACTGAGACCTTAGAACTTATATCTCAAGGTGGGCGGCGGTATTTACGTTGTAGATGTCTATGGGCTCCAGTAACCACTTAGCACCAGGTGCCTGACTGTAAGCTCGTCCAACCATCTAAGCAATAAACAAATAAAAAAGTTCTAAATTTTTTGTCATATATGCTAAATATCGAAATATATATACATAAATGTAAATAGGTCCGTACATGACTTTTCCGTTCCTATTACTTTATTCCGTTTTTTTGTTGTTGTGCAATGTATTAAGGCAGTTTCATTTGCATGTTAAGGCTGAACTACGAAAGATTTAAATAAATTCAACGTTATAAAATTGAAATAGATTGTCATATATTTTAAACAAAGAATTCAATTCTAATTAATGTAGCGATTGCTATGTGTAGTTACCGTAGGTGATAACAACGCAAGTTAATCAGCTTGATCCCCTTACGACCTCCATTAGATAGACGCAGCGCAGATACCTAATTGAATAAGGGACCAAATTAAACTATGAACGACATGACCTCTTTCTATTCAAATTTCGCTCCATCGTTAACGCCATCACCATACGGATTGCTATTACGATCGATGCGCAAGGATTCAATAAAATTGGGGACTCGATTCATTAAATATTCCGAGTGTAACTTTTTAATTTTAAAACTTAGACATTCTACCAGAACTTAGACAAATTCATGAACTGTTTAAAAATAAAATAACATTACTCACATCGTGTTTTTAAATCATTTATTACTAAATTAATAATAATAACAGTTGTAGCATAAAAATAGATAGAAAAATCCGTACATAAATATCTTTTATTTGGATTTTAGAAGTGTAGGAAAACTATGTTATAGAATTCTTTTAATGAAATGCATTTTTCTCTATTTATGTATACTATACACAAAACTGTCTTAATAAATGTTTACGTTCAACTACAATGGTTTAAGTATCCGTTAACACAAGAAATGCTGCGTCCAAGTAATAATTCTCAAATTTAGATTTAGAAACATTTACCCCAGTAATTTCAAGGCAGTCAGGTTTAATTGAAAGTTATGCAAATCTCCCGATTTCACTCCTTCACAATAATAGTACGGGGATTCCGAATGACTTAATCCGTGTTTATACTCCTAATCGGCCCCTTAGAAGACCTTGTTACCGGTTTAACTCACTGTTAAATTCATACAATACCTTTTGTGAACAGCGAACGGTTTATTTAATTCTAAACGTTCTTTATGATAACATTAGCTGGAAATTTATTTAATAGAGATAAGTTTCAATGAACGATAATTTGTTGAAGAATAGAGAAATATTTTTAAATTATTGACAACATAACGTCAATGCTACCACTCACCTTGAGACATGAGGTCGAAGATTCAATTGCATTATACGACGACTGTGTCACCTTTTAAATTAGAACGCATGACTGATTCACGACCGAAATAGGCAGAACGGTTATAACTACCACTGGACTTACAATATGCCCAGTATAGGACCAATACATGTCGATAGTCTATCACGGTACGCTGGTATGATACTCAGAGAACGCTGCCGCCCAGTCTCCAGTGAATAACTTAGTTACCGTTACAGACACTCACGAGAAAAGATGTGGTAGTGCTATTCTTAACATGAACCAAAATAAATAAACTAAAAGTTATAAAAAAATATTTTGATTCTTTTTAATCTCATCGATGATCTTAGAGATCCTGAGCTCTGTAACACAGTATCTGATTTCTATTTATTTTTATTTTTTATTGCTTAGATGGGTGGACGAGCTCATAGACTACCTGGTGTGAAGTAGTTACTGGAGCCCATAGACATTTACAACGTAAATGCGCCACCCACCTTGAGATATAAGTTCTAAGATCTCAGTATAGTTACGACGGCTGCGCCACCCTTCAAGCCGAAATGCATTACTGCTTCACGGCAGAAATAGGCAGGGCGGTGGCACTTACCCGTACGGACTCACAAGAGGTCCTACCAGCAGTAAAGTTGAGTCAGTATTTTTGTTAGAAAAACATGGCATTGCCGAAGCCTGAGCAAAAATTAAGATAATAAAAAATAGTGTTATTACATACTTTCTATAGCTAATCTCTCTTTATTTTTCCTCCAGCTGAACTGAAAATGGACGTCCTAAGAGAACGAGAAGTGAAAGATAATCTCGAAAGACAACTTGTCGACGAACAGAAATTGCGAGGTAAGTTTTTACTAACAAGTAAAATATAATTTATGATTCATAAATATCTATTCAAATGGTTTTTGTTTCATGCAACACACCGATCGTGCTCTTTGAAAAGAACAAATAGGGTGTAATTTCAATGCCTCTATAAATCTTTGATCAGTGGCTCGGTTCGCGTTCACCGCAATTAACAAGAGATCTCGTTACTAAACCATTGTCTTCTTACCCGCCGTGTTATTTATTTCCAACATTAATACTATTATTTTTTCGATTTCGATCCTATTTACCAGTATTTTGCCCTTAACAGTTATAGATGTTCCCTTCATAGCTTCTTTTAATTGAATTCTATGTTAGTATACAGAAACTGAGAAATTTCATAAATGAATTCAAACATTATTTTTAGTCTTTGTTTTGTACTCGTGCGAACTTAAAGTTCAATATACTGTTTCAAGTGTGCTAAAAGAGATTTAATTTGAAAAAAAAAGTCCTTTTTACTTTTTTACCTTGTAAAAGTCGACGTGACTTATAGAATAAGACCAGAAGGTGCACTAGCATTGAGCGATGCGACTATGCCGGTGTTGAAATCCCGTAGGTAGGTACCTATTTTACTTACTAAATTCGTACTAAGCTCATGTTTACGACGAAGGAATAGTATATTGGAATAAAATATGGGCCGCAAAAAGTATAATTTTCGTGATTACCAATATATACAGAGGAGACAGAGAGCTCAAATATCATAATTAATAGTGGCCTTCAAGTTTTATTCCCGTCTATGCAATAAAATAAACTTATTGTTGGCTCTTATTATTGTGTATCAAGTGTATCTTTTGATTGCAAAGATTTGGAAACGAACTATTGGTCCACCTGATGTAAAGTAGTCACTAGAGCCCATAGAAATAATTAAGTCAATGCTGCCACCTTGAGGGATAAGATTGAATCGTATAACGACTGTTCAATCCTTCAATCCGGAACGCAAGACGCAGTATAAGAAAGGTGGCAGTGCCACGTCTTCCTCATTGACAGTCTATATAATTGGGAAATTAATATTGTTGCTATCATAAACGCGAGAATAAGTCGTACACGTCCTTACGGATACATCAGATCCAATAACTTTTGCATTAGACGCCTTCAGCTCTAACACCAGGAGCAGGCTTAGGTACCCTGGTAACCGTACTCGTCGAGCTCGAAAAAGAGTTCGACGTGCAACCTAATCCATGAATCAGCTCGCTGAGTTTCTCGCCGGATCTTCTCAGCGGGTCGCGATTCCGATCCGGTAGTAGATTCATTCGCGAAGCAATTGCTCTTGAGTTGTTAGGTCTCCTTCGGAGGCGCTCGGGCAGTTGTTAGCAAATCCCGCCCCTCTTGGCTGATCCTTTGCTCACCCACCTGTCCTGGTGAAACTGGAAAGGCCTTCGGGCCACCAGCAAACTATCAATCATAAAAAAAAAAAAAAAAAAAAAAAAAAAAAAAAAACGGGATTAGAACGTGTACATTTTTCCTAAAGTAGTAAAGTATATTCTAGGTTATGCTAATACATTATTTTGTTGATTTTTTTTGTTCTATATTATTGAAGTTTCAATCTAGTCAGTGCTAAGAAATAAAGTGACGGGAATTTGTATTTTATAAAACTGTTTTTTGCAATAGCAGTTTCACAGGATAGTAGCATTTACCCGTATGGACCCACAATACTGCTACTAGGTTTACGCGAATTCATAAATTTTATGATCCGATTATAAACAACTAGTTTCCGTTGTTTCTCAAGCCCACGGTTCGCGTGAGCAACTTATCAATTTATCTTAACCGATAGTGTTACGAATATCTTTGACGTTTGAGTAATTTCCGTAATTACGGTAAATAAATTTATTTCGCTAAAAATGAGCATCATAATTCTCGGCTTCGAAAGAATAAAGGGTAAACCAGTTATTAAAAAAAGACGCGTCTATACGAATTTGTGTGCGATTTGTTTGACTTTATCTAGGTAGATATTAATTTACAAAAATTGTAGGATAAAAATTGTAGCTTGTAACTTTAATATATTAAAAAACCAATTACACTTGACCTTATGTCCATCTCTGTTATTGACTATTATGTGACTCCTCTGTACTGGGGTAGGATAAAATAATAGTTAAAAATAGCCTATTAATTAGTAACTCTAAAAAGTAGGCAGCGGCTTGGCTCTGCCCCTGGCATTGCTGAAGTCCATGGGTGACGGTAACCACTCACCATCAGGTGGGCCGTATGCTCGTCTGCCTACACGGGCTAAAAAAAAAAGCAGAAAAACTTCAGAGGTGTCAAGGGACACCCGGATGGAACGAAGTTCCTTTCGATTAATTAGTGAAGGAATTGTAATATTTTTTTAAGTTATAATAATAAATTACGGCATTATGAAGAAAAAAAAAACAATACTATGAACTAAATTACTATTGTTGAAACGCTATCTCGAGAAACTGTACTCATTACGCGGACCAATCAGATACGAGCAATGTCACGCGATAAGCGCCTACACGTTGATTGTTCAGAATGACGGATCTAAAAAGTGTCGTGACAACTTTTCGTAAGAATTTTTTCCAACGCACGATAAGGAACTTCGTTCCAGTAACGTTGTTGATATCTTCTAATTAATTAAAACTATATCGATGTTTTATTATCGAATTACAAACTCCCTGAGACACAAAGGTTACTTCACTATCAAACACAATAACACCCTTTCTTCAGCAATCCGACATTATGTCAGCAAGTAAAAAGAAAACCGTCAGAATGGAGGTAACCTTTACAAATGCCAAACGACGCGGTGCCCAGTGTTCCGACGCCTTGAGACAAAGGGTTTAATTCTATTGATGTCATTAAAAGACAAGCAAAATTAAACTCTATAACGTCCCATTACGGTGTTATATTTTAGACAAACTGAATTCGAGAGTAATTTAACATGTCGCACGCATATTTTCAAGGTACAAGTTTCTCCTGTGCAAATGTAATATAAATTTAAATGTCAATAAAGGGACGACAGGTCGCAGTCGACTTGTCGTTACGGATAATGAAAATAATTATTACCTTTGAAACATGTGTAGTAATTATACAGCTAAGAAAATATGTACATGCACGTGCTTATAACCAGATACACAACTAATTAAATGAATAGCAATTAGTCAAGTAAATTGTAACATCGATAATAGTAAATTGAAAACGGATGTCCATTCGCCGATCATTAGTTTCGTGTAAAAGCTTTTTGACATCTTGCAATGTGTTTTAACACCTTTATGGTTTCTTACGTTAAAGTAAATTGTCTAGCAATTTTCTAAAACTTGTTTTCTTTTCTTACAAATCGTTGGAACGAAGCGTGTCCGCTGGCTTCCGAAACAAAATCAACACAATCGCGACAAAAATTGTGAAAAAAAAAACTAAAATGGATTTCATAGTAAGTGACTGTATGTTACAAAGAGGATTCAATACATAATTCACGCGGTGAACGAACTCGATTGGGATGTGAGTAATACTGGTAATTGCCAAAAACCAATCATCAGATAGCGCTGCGCGCGTCCACATCTATGAAATACAACATTGGTAACAAAGGCCTATTTTATGGATGTATTGTGAATAAACTTTAAGTGATCATCAAAAAATTTGCGATTGTGATTGAGATGTAGAAGATTTTATTCGAAATAAAAAATATTAATAGTTTCACGTCGTTTTATGAAATTCATTGGTACCTACGACATTATTTGATTTTCTTTTGCATACAAGTACCTAAGCGTATTACAAAAAAGATAGGTATTGTCGCATCAAAATAAAGCGCTTGCTATAATATTCAGCGGTAAATAACTATACGAATACACAAAAGGCAACGAACCTTTTTTTTTCTTTTTTTACGTAGACGCTTTAGTGAGGTCCAATAACAATTAGTCAGGAAGGCTCGAACGTTCCCTGCCATCGAAATTGGGATATCTATCTAATCAATATGCAGCGGTGTAGATTATGTTTTGTCTATCTTTGAAATGCACTGTATTAATATATCAAATCTGTGGCACATACTGATCGACATGAGATTTTTAATATTAATCGAACAATATCTAATCGATTTAGGTGACTAGTTAAAATCATTGGCATCACAAGAAATCATGAAATTAATTAATGTAACTCTTCTTAAATGTTTTTAATGTCATTATAGTTTGTAGCTCTTAGTTAAGTGGCCGCAGATTTCAAGCTGAACATTTTACTGGCATATTTTAACTCAGACAACCTTGTTCAAACTGACAGGTTCGAGCAAAGCAGGCAACCAATTTCAGCGGATCGCGTGATTTTTATAAAATATTTGCTAATTTTTTGTTTATTTTTTATTGCTTAGATAGGTGAACGAGCTCACAGCCCACCTTGTGTTAAGTGGTTACTGGAGTCCATAGACATCTATGAAGTAAATGCGCCACCCACCTTGAGATAAAAGTTCTAAGGTCTCAATATGAACGCATTACTGCCTCACGGCAGAAATAGGCGGGGTGGTGGTACCTACCCGTGCGGACTCACAAGAGGTCCTACCATCAGGCACCACCTTATGATTTCCCTGAGCTCCGTTAAGTTTTCAATAATATGTATAAATTTTATAAGTTCTTACGTCATAAGAACCTTTTTTTTTTTTACCTAACCTACACGTAGATATGAGACAAGATAATGGCATAAGCGATCATCACGTTAACACCATTTTGTCGACATCAGTAGACGAACTCAACCCTTGTTAAGTAGATACCGAAACCGGTAATGATCGAATACAAACGCGACATATGCCGCAATGCCTTTATAACAAATAAAATTAAAAGCTATAAATTAATTAGAGATCTCATATAATTCCCGTTTATTTCCATTGATCATTTACCTCTGTTACTCTAGACGAATTTAGTACGAATAGAGGAGGTTCACTGTATTTTCGTGATTTATTCGTTTATAATTGAGTTTGACTAAGCATTACCAGAACTCGGGACACCCTCAAGAAGCCGGTTCCTTCATTACGGAAGGATGTCAGATCGTAGGGTGAGTCGGAAAACTATCTCGTAATGCTCGCCCTATGATTCCAAGGAGTTCCGGTCATATCTTAGCCTTGTATACGATAGTTAGGTAGGGTAGGATTCAGATTAATTTCCAAATGTTTTCTTCTCAAATTTATTATTTTATGAATACGAAATTCTAGGCGTAGCCAAAGTAGCTTAATTTGAAAAAAAACATAATCAAAAATAGTAAAATAAAAATTGAATTTAACTAAGTTATATACCTACTTTTAGTCCGAGCTATAGTTGTGGCCTTTCGTAATCTATTCGGGGTGATTCAAATTTTTAATATCTGTCGTCAAATTTCAACACCCGCATATCCTCTTGGCGAACGGGAGCAACGACCTCCACCTTAAATGGCAAAAATAGGAAAGTGTGAATAAAGTGGTTGCGAAAAAAAAAACATAGATCACTCTGTATGTAATATTAACTGTGACGTTTCATAATTGATTTTCGTATCTTCGACAGGTTTTGAAGCTTACTAAGTCGTATTCATTAATTTTTTTTATTTATCGATTTGACTGACTACATCTCTGCATCTCAGTCCCCTCCATTTGAGACCAAGTAAAGGAGTCGGTATAATTCTCATTGTTCACGAGATTGCGTAATTAAATAACATGTAGGCCGTAACATTACGGGCGTCTTGAAAGGGTTCGCAATGGAAATGTTACGCCAATTATGCGTACATTATGTTCGGAATGAAGGGTTATCGATGTCTGATGTACGTATCGGGCAGGGACGCGAAATTCACAAACACTACGAATACTACGAATTTTAGGTTATCAGAACACAATCTCTGTTTATAATGCTTTTACAGCCGATACACGGCGACTTTTACATTTATTTATTTATTTTCACTCTATTTATGTGTATCTGCGGAACGAATAAGTTGATTTCATTTATTATTGTATTTTACTATCTCTCGCCTGTAAAGAAGTGCCAAAAAAAAGATGTGTGGTGTCGTGGGACACCGGATAGGAACGATGTTCCTTATTATAAAAATATTAATTTTAAGTTCTATTCGAGGTATAAAGAAAATAAAACTGGAGATTTCGCAACAGCCCACGGTCATTCGGTAACGTGCGAACTTATTGTGGTACACTTCATTCACGGTTGTTTGCATAAGAGTTAGTGTATTGCGCAAACGAACGCTCTGAGATCGTGGTCATAGTGAATGATAAAAAAATATGTTATTTTTTGTACGTTATTACAAAGTTGAGTCGTACACTGTGTGCATTACTAATAAAAATCTTACGTTACGGACGTTTTTTCCCGGTTAGGGTACCCCTCCGCATAGTACCATAAGGAACTTCGGTCAACAAAAAAAATGACAGTACAGAATCTAAAATTTAACGAATACCGAAATAGGAACCATGATTGCTTGCGTTATTGACTGGTCGATAAGCCTTCCCCTAAATCGCAAACACTATCACAGTCGGACAGTCGAGTGATCAAATTCAAATGAAATCGTTTAACTGGCGAACAATCGTATCAACATACGTCAGTAGTCAATGCAATCCGACAATTCTGTCTGTCGTCTGTGTTATAAGTGAATTACGAGTAGGTAGAGTGGCTAATGAAAACTATCGATTCAGTGTTATGTTGAGTTGAATATTTCGTTGCATAGAAAATAAATTTAATAATAATAGCTTGTGAATAATCTTATCTTATCTTATACCTTTAAACGAGCAATTCTTGTATATATATAATCTAAATCTCGGAAACGGCTCCAACGATTTTCATAAAATTTAGTATAGGTACAGGGGATTTCGGGGGCGATAAATCGATCTAGCTACGATTTATTTTCAGAAAATGTTCCTCCCGACATCTATTGGCGAATAATAATACTATTTTTCTTAATTGAGGGCAACTAACCGCCTTAAAGACAACAAGATGGCTTTATCAAAAAAAAAAAAAAACGAGCAAAGCTCGGTCATCATCTAGTATAACAATAATATACACAGTAATACATCGCGTCGCTGGTGCGGTTTTTATAACGTCAATGTTTATTGAAAATGGCTTTTTGATGAATTTAAAACATTGAGTAATAATGAAACGTTGATTAAAAATGACGAAACAACAATTTCGATCGAGGCTCGATTTATATTCTCGTGGCAAACGAAATCATACATGTTGGAATTCTCATAAAAATGCCAACGATTCCTGAAACTGCCCACTGAGTGGAGATCGAAAAGTATTCGGTAACACGGCAAATCCTGACCACGGATCAACGTGAAGCAACGCCGCGCGAATACTGAGTCGAATACGTGTGCTATCTCCGGAATTCAATTATCAATACCAGTTCCATCGTATTTCGGAAATAGCTACCAACAAAATCTGTTAAAAAAATGAGGACGTTATAATTTTTACTAGAGCACCGATCCCAAATGGGGACATTTTAATTGACAATAGTGGTCCCCCGGTAGTGGACCACTATTATCTATTGGTATTACTGGTGGTAGGACCTCTTGCGAGTCCGCACGGGTAGGTACCACCACCCTGCCTATTTCTGCCGTGAAGCAGTAATGCGTTTCGGTTTGAAGGGTGGGGCAGCCGTTGTAACTATACTTGAGGCCTTAGAACTTATATCTCAAGGTGGGTGGCGCACGTAGTAGATGTCTATGGGCTCCAGTAACCACTATAATTAGGTAATTGAAATTATAGCTACACTATTATGATTCTATTATCAAAGACTACATCTATAATCACAGATTTCACCAAGACTACACTTTAGACAAATATAAATAAAGACAAACAATATTTAATCTATTCTCAATTTGACCACAGACTATAAGCAATAAGAAAAGCTTCACAATATACAAATAGTATGCATGCGTGTGTGTGTCAAAAATATGGTAGTGTTTGTGTTGTTTTTTTTATTGATTTAATGTATTTTTTATGCATAATTAAAAAAAAAATTAACATTTTGCAATCCCTATCTATATTCTCTATAAGTGTGGGAAATTTCATATTCCTCCGTCCGCGCAATTTTCGTAAAAAGTTTTTGCTTTACGTATCAATATATAGATAAAACTTATATTTATAAAACCTCTTTTTTTAAACTACACAACTTATAACAGGGAATATGGTAAAATAAAAATAAGAAACTTACAACAATGCTAACAAACAGGTAAGGTGCATATTAAAAATACTGTTTTTTGCAAGTGTCGGCCGAAGTTGTTAGCTTTACGAAAGTTTTCGTGGACGATGGTAAATATTTACACGGGAACTCTGCTTCGGGGTTGTGCGCTGTTTTTTGCTTGAGGTTTCGCTGTGGCCACGAAAAATTGTTTCAATCCGTTCCGGACTCGTGTTCGTTAATACGTCACTATACGATTCCGTCTTCATTTAGCTGGACGTTAATGGTGCTGTGTTTGGTTTCTATAACTTTATTTGGTTTATAATACTTTAATTTTGAAGTGGCAATACGATATATGCATCTTGCTAGAAGTTCTGTAAGCTCTTATAGTAAAAAAATACTCTCTTACCAAAATAAAATCAATTACAATAATTAAATACGCAACGATAGTACCAGCACCCACCGCCTATCACAAGAGTATTGCTCACGCATCAGCTGTTTTTCATTTTTGTTACAGTTTTATTAAAAAAATGGTTATATTTAATCGAAATTTTACAGAGTAGTGGGTAGTAGTTAAAAAAGAATTGATTTTTCTCAAGTACTTATTCTGTTATTTTGACAACGATTCCAGTATATATTATATTAACATATTACAATAAAGTAGAAATATTATTTTTTACAAGGGGCCAAACGCTTACTGCATTCCCAAGTTGCAGACCCAGCACTATAAATATCGCACATCCCTGCTCCATCATTAAAGTCGTGCCATCCAATACGTGACATACTTCCTGATTTACCAACTAGAAATGCAAGACACGTTACGTCTCAAACGCGAAACTTCCGATGTTATTACCTAAAAGTGTCGTGTTTATTACTATATCAAATTTTATTTTGTTTTTTATTCCTTAGATGGGTGGAGGAGCTCACGGCCCACCTAATGTTAAGTGGTTACTAGAGCCCATAGATATCAACAACATAAATGAAGCCACTCACCTTGAAACATGAGTTCTATTTATAGTACAACGGTTGTCCGATCCTCCAGACCGAATCGCATTACTGCTTCACGTCAGAAATGGAGAAGGCGGTGCTAATGCTAACCACCCGTGCGGTTTCACAGTACGCCCACAGATTAATTCGCGAAGCAATTGCTCTTGAGTTGTTAGGTCTCCTTCGGTGGCGCTCGGGCTGTTGTTAGCAAATCCCACCCCTGCTGGCTGATCATTTGCTCGCCCACCTGTCTTGGTGAAACTGGAGAGGCCGTCGGGCCACCAGTAATCTTTCAATCATAAAAAAAAAAGTACGCCCATAATCCCATTATAAGAATTCTACATTAAAGCCAAAAGTCACTTTGCAGCATGAGTCTTCAAAACAGAAAAACGTATTGAGGTCCAAACCCGATTAGCAATGTTCTGGTGAAATGAAGCGCAGTATGAGTTCAGGAGCGGGAGTAATGCAAATGATTAGATTTAGTCGTTCGACCGTTGTTGGACATGGTGCATTTGTCTGTTCGATTTTACGGCATTATATATAGTATGTTTAAGACGATATTGTAAGCTGTGTTTGTGCATTATCTAAACGGATTTGGATGAAATTTTACACAAAAATTTTCTATAGCCTGGATCAACACAAATACTTTTACTCGACCGATATCAACGTGTTCCCTCATTCATATTTTCACGTACCAACTGAATTACAAATCTACTGGGTAGTTTTTCAACTAGACAATGATAAGCAACATGATTCAGTCTATAACAATAACAAATTTAACGCGAGCCAAACCAAGAGGCACCTCTTGTATTCCACAGATAGATTCAAAACAATTCTCGAATCGCTAAAATCAATAAGACCGCTATCTCAACTGGTTCGAATCTACTATTGTAAATAACATACAGATAAACATACTCCACGGAGATATAATGTCCCATTAAAGTTACACTAAAGGCGGCAATCGGCCTGTAAAAACCGAAACAACTATTACACATCTCACCGCTAAGTACGATACGATGTTTTGTCTGCCCTATGTAAATGGACAGTTCAGCATTTCA
Source organism: Bombyx mandarina (assembly GCF_003987935.1). Next base: position 935,254 of record NW_021011541.1, read on the forward strand.
CCAAGTTAATTTTAGCGTCAGTATTTCCTTATCTAGATAGATAGAATACCTTAGAATTGTTTCTCAAAGACGATGAACTTCGTAATCAACTGTAAAATGTGAAGCGATGTTACAAAATACTTAATTTGTGTTCGTATTTTTTTATATGTAACAAAAATATTTGTCACAGTATAAAATATTTTTACTTAAAAACTAGCTGACCCGGCAGACTTCGTAGTGCCTCAATCGATAAATAAAATACCTAAACTTTTGTATAAAACAAACCTAAAACAAACAAAGGTATCCGTTCGACGGGGGACACATCAAAGGAAAAACAAAATTGTTTGTTTTTATATAATTCCGAGCATTTTCATATTTTTTCACCTTTTAAACCTTCTCTGGACTTCCAAAAATAATTCAAGACCAAAATTAGCCAAATCGGTCCAGCCGTTTTCGAGTTTTAGCGAGACTAACGAACAGCAATTCATTTTTATATAAAGAGAAGAAGAAGATAAATAACGTTATAAAATTCTTACCGTAATAAATATGTAGGTACGTAAAAAGTACAGAAGCTAAAGAATGCAATTATAAAATTGAGGGACTATGTGCACAGACTCTGCAAATATCACAGGTAGGCGTTCACTATACAGCAATTAGGAGTTCACTTCTCGACATTTAATTTAACCACCATCAGCATTCGTAGCGGGCTAACGAAATGAAAGCTCAACGAACATTTCAGAATGTAAGCAAACCTTGTAATTATCACTACTTGTAATTACAAACTTCATGAGAACACAATCATACGAGTACTTCGCTAATCAAGACCCTATTTAAATCCATTACTTCTAAGAGAAAAGTAATAAATATAACGCTTTAATAAAATTTGCTCGCTGCGGAAATAATAATAAAATATTACAAGAGCCGAGATTTTGTCTAATTAATTTTGTATATATTCTGGGGCTGCGTTGTCTTGGGAGTAACATACAATGAGTCCGGAAAACCGAAGGCGAGGTGGAAACAAGATCCACCGAAGAGCTAAATTAGAATTTATGATTGTATGTGAAATTGTTAGAACGGCTTTCAATGTATGTTACAACATTACCATGTTATATTAAAGAGTTGAACACGGAGTTTCAATGGATTCTTGTTTGATTAAATTTTAATTAACGCTGCTTTGTTGGTTTGCGAGAACTAAAAATATATTATATTTACTGTAGTATTCTTCGAGCCTTAGTTATTGTACATGTAAGCATTTGGTATTGTTTAGAATTGATCAGATTTTTTTAATGTAATAAGAAATAGGCCCAGCTTGCGTAGTGGTTTTAATACGGATTACATGTTGTTGGGTAGTGTCCGTTTCTTATTTAAAGCCACTACTTAATTCCTTTTTTCTTTCTTGCTCATATGCACATCCGAATATAATCGGAGCATCGTCACCGCTATACAAAACTAATAATAATTATTAATCTATGTATTTATTGTCGTTCAAAATAAATGCTATCTTAACCGGTAATAAAAAAGAAAACTACGGGTTGGGTTTGATACGGATCGAATCAAAGATCACGCCAACATTGAACTCAGATGTTAAGGTACGTGTATATTTTCCATTTCCTTAAGCTAATATACCTTTTCTTCTTTCTTTCTTCGTTAGCTTTCCACCTTAGGTTGTTGCTAGTGAGGATAGTGCAATAGTAAAAATTGCCTAACTAACCTATTCAATATTGTAGAAATTTAATAAATCGTATAGCACTTTGAATAGTTAAAATGAAATCTCGAATAACCTTTACTATGACGATCCCATCATAGATAATGTTTCTAACATTTGGTCTGTGAATTATACCATAAATCGTTGTGGTCTATAAACAAATTATGTATGTATAAATTAAGAAACAACAATAAAAATATTATGCAAATAAAATTTTACGATTAACCAAATGCATCGCAGGTCCGGTGTTTTAGAGTCATTTCTGTGGAAATGTTCCGAGACGGTCGTGTCAAATTTACCACGATCGAATTGTCGATTTCGCTACAACTGAATGCACGCGCCATGTGCCGAGCGTATCGTATTTGTAATCTAATATACCCTGTGTTTTATCTACTAATTGATTTTATTAATGATAACCTTTCTTTATTAATGCAAAATAATGAATATGATACTTTTACCGGTGGTGGCATGGTTGTTCGACGTAACGTCCCTTAAAATGTCACACAATAAATATAAATTACTTTATTTCCCTAGACAACCTCATAATTTCTAATTGCGTTATTTAAAATGTTCATTCTTTAATCTTGTATCACTAAAACTGTCACCCACCTAAATTTCGTAATCATATTTAATAATAACTTCCAATTCCGAATATTTATTATACATATTATGTTTGTAAACTTCAAATAGGCACGTCTATATTAGTTAAAATTCTATAACTTTTAAACCACAATTCGAATTGCCCACCGAAGCGTTCGAACTACTGAGCCGGAGTTGCATGTTAGCGCCAGACCACTAGGGACTAAGAGCTCTGTTCAAAATTGACGACTGGCGATTGGCAACACTGAAATGAGTCAGCCAGCCACCGTGCAAAAGTAATGTGCCCACCCGTATCGCAAGCTTGCTACCGATCTTACTTTACAAAATGAATAATTAGGAGACAGTAATAGGGTTTCATGTGTACACAACAATTCAAGAAAACGTAATTAGGGTTCGGATTTCAATGTCACGAAACTGTGGCCGCCAAATCGATCCGGCATTATGTCAATAAAGACGTAACTCGAATCATTCGGTGCGATAAATTGAGTACACGAATCGATTGTGTAGCTGCCGATTGTGAGCTAATAAATGTTTATGTTGTCCGGTGTACTAACATTGAGATCTTCCGTTTTACTGCTCGACCAGACCACACACGAGCAGCAGACAACGATGAAGCCATACACTGATTCGATTGCAGGATATTGTATTAATGTCGGGGGCATATCATATTCTGTTCAGTCGCAGCAAAAATAAACTACGTAACGAAATAAAAAAATATTCAGCACATATTAAGGGAGGAGAAAAATTTTAGGCAAGTGTGGTCAGTGAAGATGCTTCTCTCCAACCGAATTAATATTATAATTAAAATAAATTAAGAATTCAAAGCCGCTGATGGGGTTTGCGGTTAGTTTACATTACAGATATAAGTTTGTCGGAGTTGGTCGAATTTCTATGTCCCTTTACTTCACATTAGGTTACATATTAACCGGCAATTTTATACCGGATAATACCGGCATTTTTTAACTTTTCATTTTCCCGTATTATTAATCACCAGCTCTGTCTGTCTTAGTTTATGGGAATGATCAGAAAACACTCTATTTAATCTCCTCAATTAAATCGATGATGTTTTAATGAACCAAACAGAATAAGTACGAAAGATGACTGAATTTATACTGAAAGTCTCATTCCGTAGAAACACCCACAGACGGTTTATCGACTTATTGGTTTTTATCGAGAACTCATCCGCTTGTTTATCTTTTCAGAGTTGTTATTGCGAAGATCTTATTAGCAACGTAAACTGTTTATTTGAATGTTATACGATCATCGGGCGGCAATAACATTCGAAATAGCTTTTGAACTGGTTAATGAATTTTCTGTTTGGTGCAATAATCAACTACATTATTCCATCCACAGAAATAAAATAAGTATATATTGGATTCTGTGTGTAATTTTAAAGGGTATTTAAAATTAGAAATTCACAACACATTGAGTGTTAGCGGATTTTCGTCATAACGTTTCGTCTGGTTAATAGTGATGAAATACGTACGCATATACAACTCGAGGCTTTCCGAGATAGATGAACATCCCATAGTGGTAACTATCGATCGTAGAGGTGAGCAATGTCAGTCAAGTGATTTCCTGCCACTGAAGACTCTTTTTAAAAACTCGTTTGAAGAAACTACCCACCTACCTGCTCTCTACTATTCATTCATCATAGTAGCAAGCTCACCTTTTTCTTTATCTAATTCCTTAATACTAGTAATATGGTTCACGGGTATTTCTGACGTGGTTCAACCGCGTATTATAGTTCGAAAGGCAAGATGACCATTGTCAAAATACAATTGAAACTTCGTTTTTATTTCTATCTCTAATATTTTCTTAACAACTGGAGGGTAATGAACTCACATGCCTATCTAAGCAAAATATTTAATTTAATTCAATTAACATGACGCACAATATTTTTTTTCACCTTGTATTCACTTTTAATCAACTTTGCCCAAATACGTCGGCCATTTTATACGAGATGCTTTTGAATAAAATAAGGCATTAAATCTATATCTATATCTATATCTATACTAATATTATAAAGAGGAAAGATTTGTTTGTTTGTTTGTTTCGAATAGGCTCCGAAACTACTGGACCGATTTGAAAAATTCTTTTTCCATTAGAAGCCGACATTGTCCCTGATGAACATAGGCTACTTTTTTTTTATTTTTTTTTTATTTTTATTTTTTGGTTTCTTGTGTGTTTTAATGTTTCCGAAGCGAAGCGAGGGCGGGTCGCTAGTAAACGTATAAAAAAACTTGAAAAGTCGATGCTCCTAATGAAATACTGTTACACTGATATTCGGTATGGCTAATTTAATTTATGAAACTGTCAACGGGCCGTCGGCACCTGTTAGTCTTTGAAAATGGACCGGACATACGTTTCCCGCTTTGGTTTCCCGACAGGGGCGCCGATTCGCACCCCATGATGAATTCGCCTTTTTGTTTTGTCCCGCTTGTGATTCAATTGTGATTTTTGAGCGTGAATAGAGAGCCTGCTTAATATGAAATTGACAGGACGAAATGACCATTGAAAGCCATAAAAGATTCAGGCCAAATTGAATTCCCGTTTGAATTTGATTCTTAATTGAAATTTCCGTTTCATTGTTTTAAAATAATAAAAAGTAACACCTAGTTTATGTAGTATAAATGCAAATAGGTTATTATAAGTGCAAATATGGCTCCTACGATATAACTGTATAAGTTGCTACTTATTTTGTATTTACTTGCATATTTTTAGTATTTATTTAATCGTATGCAAGTCTATTGTATTTAATTTTCACATGTGTATGTAAGTATATATTTTTATGTAAGTTTATTAAGATATAGCAACGTCCATGCTAGTTTGCTTATTCCTCTCTCTGCAAGGTTGCCTGGAAGAGATCTGTTTCAGCGATAAGGCCTCTAATTTATGTCATCGTCTATTATTTGTTTTATATGCTTACTCTGTACATGTGGTGTCAAATAAAGAGTTATGTTATTATTATAAAAAATGACGAATGAAATTTACATATTTTATATTATGCAGACGTTTTAAATCAGGTACGTATTCGCTCGATCGCAGTGCGAAACCATTTAAGTTTCATGACAAAGTTTACGTTAGCAATATTCCGTAACAAGAGTTCGCAGAATCTTACCGGACCATTTGAACAGTGCCCCTCTCGAATAGTTTACTAGACAATAAATTATTTAATAACCCCCGGTTCCTGGTTAGTTCATTGCACCTAATCAACGAGCTATAAATCCGATACTACAAATAGCTTCAGAACAATAAATCATTATTTTGTGGAAGAGATTGAACTTTTCAGTTTTTATTGTGGTGCGAAATTATTAGTGTTACGATCTTCTCGGTGGGTCTCGTTTTCGATCCGTTGGTAGATCCTGCGAAGCACTGCACTTGCTAAGGCCAGAGCTAGCAATGCTCCCGGTTTGAACCCCGTGAGCTCACCTACACGTTAGGGGGAAGCTGAAATAGCCTCAAAAGGCTATCAGCAAATACAGGGGAAAAAAGCGTTGCGACTGATCTACAGTAAGGTTTGTACCAAATAAAATATTAGTGTTATGTAACACCTGACCAGTTTAAGTATTCGGTAGATTGCGGCTTGGTTATATCCCTGACATTGGTGATGTCCATGAGCGACAATCACTACTTACCAACAGGGGATACGTGCGCCTAAAACGACTATAAATAAAACAAACATTTTATTTTGTTAAAGACATCTGTTTGTTTATAAAAATAATTACGGTCGATCTTTATTCAAAAGAAAAACTATAGCGATCATAGTAAATCGGACTGCGCATCTAAATTATGCACAATTAATATTCCGCATCCATAGTGAAAACTGTAATCAAAAGATACAATAGAATTTAACAAACACCATGTCATTGCATCGGACATTCCAGAAGTTTTCGTTTCCGTCTAACAAAATTCGAGAAGGGGCAATTCATTTGATGTCCATGTTGGACGAAGTTCGAACGCTTTATTACTGTGTCCGGCTTTAAGTGGGTGTAAAGTTTCAACACCCTTTGATTTACTTGCTGACGGGGAGTTTGTGCGCGACGTTTCGCTTTAAATTTGTTTGAGCTTTGTCTTTTTCTGTCGTTTCAGTATTTTATTGGGCCTTTTGTTTTATTATTTCAATGGAAAAACGTAGGGTTCGTATTAAATCATTTTTTTCATTCATCTAACAATCATTTCGTTAAATATTTTGATTTACTTACCAAATTTATCTTGGGTCGTGTCGCGAGGGGAATATAGGGACAATGCGAACCGCATAATGGGCGCCGCAATTATTACACTAATACCTTAAAGGACCACTTTAATACCCTAATCGGAAGCCAAACTAACGTGGTATCGTCCCGCATAGAAATACCTTAAATTGGCAACACGGTCCGGCGGACCAACCATAAAACATCTTAATGAGTACAGCCAGCAGCTGCGGACCTCCATATTGCCGGTCTCATATCCATGCAAACTACTCACCGCCGCGTCTTAGTGATGCTACTTTCCTCGTCCTTGTTTACAAGTCGACTACTAATTTGATGCAATATGTGCATAGGACAACATTACGGGCGCTATCTCCTCCGTGCGTGTCTTGCATACATTTGCTCCTACCTTACCGCAACAAGGCTGTGNCAGCCAGCAGCTGCGGACCTCCATATTGCCGGTCTCATATCCATGCAAACTACTCACCGCCGCGTCTTAGTGATGCTACTTTCCTCGTCCTTGTTTACAAGTCGACTACTAATTTGATGCAATATGTGCATAGGACAACATTACGGGCGCTATCTCCTCCGTGCGTGTCTTGCATACATTTGCTCCTACCTTACCGCAACAAGGCTGTGGAACAACCTGTCTGACCCTTGAGCGAACCCTCCTATATTCAAATTCAGCCCGGACCGGCCATTTGGACGCGGATTTGTTATAAGATTAAAGGAAGATTTCACTTGTGAAACAATATGGCAGACGATTTACATATTTCGTTTCCTTATTAGTTTCGGGATATTTGTTTTGGGGCCGACGAATTTACATCCACTGACCGATTAAATAGCCCTTAGGCGTCTTTAATGGGGGTACCGCGTGGTCGTTGTTAGCCTTAGCAAATGTGTGCTTATGCGTAATTGAATATTTTATGGCCTGGACCAAATTTAGTGTATAAACTTAAACAATTTGTGAACTATTCCTGTCTTAATTTAGTTTCATTCCGATTTAAAAATATTCTTATCCGTGTTGGCTGAGTAAGTTGACTCGCTCACATTTTGCCTTTTCAGTTTGTACGTGTGTTTATCATTTGCGTTTATCTGTTGACTGTTTTTATTCCGCAGTTGACATTTACCCTCTGTTTCAACAAACTCAGCGTTACTCGGATGAGTTTCTTTTATTCTCCATACGAGTGCTCGCGTACATTACCCCTATTCACGATGAGATAGCTTCACTTAGTTTCCTTTTTTTCAGTGCGGACGGGTTAATTTCTGCATCTTTATTATTCGAGTGGTCGGTGTATGGGTGCTGTATAGTTAGTCTGGTAGCGTAGATTGTGTGGCGGAAAGCAAACTTGAATTGTTGGGTCGGCGACGCCGCGTGAAAGTAATGAACGCATGGGTGGGATATACATTGCTGCTGGAGGCGTCTGGCCGGAGCGAGAGGTCCGCTCTCTCAAGTGGGAGGCGTGAGGAGGTGGGGGTCCTGGATAGCCGGGGAGGGGTACAACGCGTCCTGTATGCACAGCACCGCTTCCGCATTCGTTAATGCAAAAGCGAGCGCAGACTTCAGGTGTACATTTTCAGCGCTTGTGTACTTTATACTTGATGCTAAGGCTTGCGTCTTTATGCAATACGGAGCCTTAATAATTATTATTAAATTTTATACGATATACATGTATACGTTTCACTGTAACACGCTTGAGGTTTCGTGCATCTTAAATTTCATTTCAGTCGAGTAGTTTATACTCGTAGCGTCCATATTCATGTTGCATGTTGACATTAACCAAGTGTGAGATGTGTGAACACAAAATAACAATACGTGGTTGTAAATGCATATAGTGTTTCATAATTGAAAATCAGCAATAAACGAAACTCTACTGAGTAATTTATCTCTTCCATCGTAGCATTCTTGTTTATTGTTAACCTTTGACTATTGATGTTTCTAAGTTCTTGTAAGAGTTTCTAATTTATTGTAAAACTAGCTAACCCGGCAGACTTCGTAATGCCTCAATCGATAAATAAAAGACAAAAGGAATCCGTTCGATGGGGGACACATCAAAGGAAAAACAAAATTGTTATTTTTATTTAATTCCGAGCATTTTTATTTATTTATTTATTTACCTTTTAAACCTTCTCTGGACTTCCACAAATATAATTCAAGACCAAAATTAGCCAAATAGGTCCAGCCGTTCTCGAGTTTTAGCGAGACTAACGAACACCAATTCATTTTTATATATAGAGATAAAGATAATCATTATGATTGAAAGTTATAGTGGAAACTGAACGAATTCATTAAAACTAAATTAAGCATATTCTAGTCACTAATTAACACTAAATGAAGCTTGAGTTCGTGCACATAATAATCAAAAAAGGTTTTTTTGACACTCATGGACCGACAACAATTAAATCAAACCCCTCTTTTTCTTTTTCGTACAAAACGAATAACAAGCGACTTAGCAATTCATTACTGCATTCGTTCATTTCGGCTTCATTAAAATCGCATTAGGATTAATTTTTCTCATCCCCATTTTAATTCGAAGTTTGCTGAGGGGATTTCGCTGGCCGGTTGCAATCATCCACTGTCAATATTGACTATACCTGGCTACCTGCAACAGTGATTTTCGTATTTTCAATTTTAAAAAAAATGATTGTTTTAAACACATTTTTATTAGCTTGACCGCCATCTAACGTTCTTTTGCACTACCATTCCAACCAAGACGGTCAAGATTTTGCATTCATTCGTGAACTAGCTCACAGATCACGGATGTTATGTGGTTAATGGAGTCCATAAACATCACAGCTTGAATAGCGCCACGTAAATTCGAAATATCAGTGGTATTGAATAACGGCTATCGAATCCTTCAAACTAGGATGCATGATTTCCTCTCCGCAGCAATTAGTGGGACGACAATACCCACTCTTTCAGGTTTACATTATGCTCTACCACTAGTAAATGGCAGTTTGCGATTGCAGTATGTTGATATGATACTCAGGGAATAGTACTCGCCATTCCTCCCCAGTTATTCCCTTAGTTGCCTTTTACGACACCCACGAGAAGAGATGGGATAGTACTAAGCCGAAGTGACTGCTCTTTGTATCTACCAATTTTTTTATATTTTTTTTATTGCTTAGGTTTATGGAAGAGCTCACAGCCCACCTGGTGTTAAGTGGTTACTGGAGCCCATAGACATCTACAACGCAAATGCGCCACACACCTTGAGATATAAGTTCTAAGGTCTCAGTATAGTTACAACGGCTGCCCCACCCTTCAAACCGAAACGCATTACTGCTTCACGGCAGAAATAGGCGGGGTGGTGGTACCTACCCGTGCGGACTTACAAGAGGTCCTACCACCAGTGATAAAATTATTCTCTTAGTTGCCTTTTATGACACCCACGAGAAGTGATGGGATAGTACTAAGCCGAAGCGACTGCTCTTTGTATCTATCAAATAATGTTCAAGTTCTCCATCTGCAATACTAGTTTAAAATTGTAAATCGATATTTATATTCTCAAATCGTTGCACTGAAGCCTCACAGTATATTTGCACGCGATGCCAAAGAACATCTACGATATTATTAATTCAAGCATATTAAAACACGGCGTCAGATTACGACCACACTTGTGTAGGAGGAAGCACGCCCCGTTGAGCCATTGCAACGATAATAATACAAATTCGATCCCAATATTAACAGTTTTTTTTGTACATTTAAAATACGACCCCTTTTTACTTAATCTAACCCAACGATTCGGTTTTATTTGATGAATATTATGTTTCGTTTTTGATCAGTTCGTTTGACATGAATATCGTGTGATAAAATACAAATTGTTTGCTGGAAATGTGCGATTATTTTTATTAGTTATAAAATTTGGTAAGACCTGAGTAGTGTTACAGAAGCAAGATATCGATAACTGGTGATAAGTTGTATTTTAAGCTTGCAAGGGTAGGTTACACCACCCTGTCTTTTGCTGCCGCTAATCAGACATGCATTCCGGTGTGATTCTTGAGACAGCCATAATATAATTTAATTGAGACTTGATCTCTTGTGTTAAGGTTCATGGCGGAACCCATATTTTGATCTCCAATAGGTTCTGGTAACCAATTACTTAACATTAGCGGGGCCGTGAGCTCGTTCATCCGAATTTGCAAAAATAGTAAAAAATGCGCGATTATACTCGTAAGAAATAATTGAATATATTAAATGTACAAAATGATATTTTTATTAGTATTGAACATATCGCCTACTGTCATCATTTTCATAATCCAATTGGACATACTCCGCGGTTAAATTATATTATTGTTCTTTATGTCAAATTAGTTTTAAAATCTAAATATAAAATTAATGAGTTTGAATTAACGGAATATGGACTGATTTGTTGGAAAAATATATTTCATATAAAATTCAAAGGGTGTCTGTCGTATTTTATTTTTCTTATGATTCTTTAGACTGTTTATTTTAGTTGAATCGCGTAGTAGTGCCGGAGGCTTGCAATATCGAGAGTTCAGAATTTCACGGTCCGTAAGTTCGGCCGTATCGATACGGATATAATAACCAGTGGAATGGTAACTATAAAGAGAGATTGTATTTTTTTACTAACGTCGTAAGAAGTCGGAATGTCCGACCGGCCCTTTGATCGGTCTTGATAAAACTGCTTGCAATCATCTTTTTCTTTATATCGTAAAATTTTGTACGTGCACCTTTATTGATATTTCGTAAATTTGAGAAATTCGACCGATCCAAAAACAATCGCTAAGTAAAATATTTTCTTTGTTTTTTTTTTTTTTTTTGTCATTTTATCTGCAAATGTTTCGGGTCTCGTAAGTTATGATCGCGCGTGTGCTGACAAGAACACAGATCCCCGCACGTTTTTGGGGTAAAACGTTTATCGTGTATGACACCCGCCCCATAAATAAACACTCCGAAATAAAACAGTGGAAATAGATAAAACTATACAACGTAACACAGTTGTGAACATTTCGATAAATCTTCGTAATNTTGTCATTTTATCTGCAAATGTTTCGGGTCTCGTAAGTTATGATCGCGCGTGTGCTGACAAGAACACAGATCCCCGCACGTTTTTGGGGTAAAACGTTTATCGTGTATGACACCCGCCCCATAAATAAACACTCCGAAATAAAACAGTGGAAATAGATAAAACTATACAACGTAACACAGTTGTGAACATTTCGATAAATCTTCGTAATACTGGATTACTTGGTTAATAGCTCTCATAATTGATGAGTACCTTGCGAACAGGTACGTTATTTTAAAATAATACTGCTTTATTTAATTAAATCATATTATTATGTATTAAGTATTAAGTACGAGTATTTGTATCTATAAATATTATGTATGTTATATATACACATATGTTTAAGTAACGTCACTTTCACACTACACCTACCAAGATTCATCTCTGCACTCCCCTAAGGTAGACTGTTAGAGAATGCCTATGACATTAAGTCAGCCTTTATACTTTCTAGTATATGAGGTTATAAAAAAAAAATGTCTTAATTAAATACTGACTAATGTTTATCTCAACTTCAAGTTCGGATTTGATTTGATTTTTGATTAGTAAATCAATATACACTGCACTTACGTATGTATATTTCATTAACAAAACTCACCAAACTATTATACATGCCTACCCTAAACGACCCGCATCATCAAAGTTTGTATTCCTCGTCACTGCATAAAGCTCAAGTCATTCTTTCAACAACGATCAGAGAGGCGTCACTGAACATACGCCGATAACTGTCTTATCTTATCTACCGAACATTATTTCATACTCATCTATCGGAAAGCCATTTGAACTGTGTCTGATTTTATTCTAGGCAATTTATTTTCAATAAAGAACTATAAAAAGACTTATCTAAATCGTTAGTGCGCGAATAGGAGGGGGACACTTCGTCATAAACGTCATTTTTATTTACAGTCGTATTGCACTAGCACGAAAATCTTTTGATATACAGGAAAATGAACTAATTTTTTTTTCTAATTGACCAACATGCGTAAAATGTACGTAGCTAATGAAATTTTAAGTCGATCAAACTCTTTTAACACAATGTCATTAAATTTTAAAATTACTGTAAGGAAATAAATGAAAAAGGTAATTTTTTCTTTTTTTTATTGCTAGATGGGTGGACGAGCTCACATCCCACCTGGTGTTAAGTGGTTACTGGAGCCCATAGACATCTACGACGTAAATGCGCCACCCACTTTGAGGTATAAGTTCTAAGGTCTCAAGTATAGTTACAACGGCTGCCCCACCCTTCAAACCGAAACGCATTACTGCTTCACGGCAGAAAGAGGCAGGGCGGTGGTACCTACCCGCGCGCGGACTCACAATAGGTCCTACCACCAGTAGACTCACAATAGGTCCTACCACCAGTAGTACTATATACGCGATTGTGTTTCATTTTATTCTTACGTAATTAACTAACAGTAACAAGGCAATAGCTAATCAGCGCAATTTTTCTTGTTAAGTTAAACAGACTGCGCAGAACTTCATGGTAAACTGCACCACTGCCTGCCTTCCATAATAAAATGTATAAATTTTCATGGATGCCATAAAAGTTGTGTACCAACTCTTGTAATACAAGAAAAGGACAGAGATTTCCTGCCCTCAATCATTGACAGTAATTCAAAAACCGATATAACAAAGCTTATTATTAGCTAATTTAAATTATTTCTTCAACACACGTATTTCGTTATAGTATCCATTAAGTATTTTTATTTTCATAAATACGAAATTACTCGACTATCCTTTTGTAATAGATACTTAAATTGACTTTAAAAACAAAATAACAGAGATACAAATTTATTGGGTTTCGGCGCACTGACTCATTTACATGTTATTTGAGCATCAAACCCAAGGGGAACGTATCAACCATTTATGAGTTAAAAGTATTAAAGCAAAGAAAACTCGATAGATATAAAAAGATAGGTATAATAACAAAAAAGGAAGCCGCGTGCAAGAAAACGGCTCGCGGCGAATAAGCCCCGCGGAAAGCGAGCGGCATTGTTCCGCGACTTTTTAAAACGGAACAAAATGAACGAGGGGAAGGAAATCCGATGAAAATATGAAAAGAATACACGTTATATACGAAAAAGTGAAACGAAACGTCGGAGATCGAGTCTCAGCCGCGGCGGTCCGCAAATATAATTTGCATAGTCAAGTAGCCGAACTTTTGTCTGCAGCGGATGTTCGTAACCATATCGTTCGTTGCTTTTTAACCACACTCGCTCTGTTTCGGGCCGGGTTTTTATTGCATTTTTTCCCCTTTGAACGGATTCCTTCAATATTTTGGTGCTTCGTTTTTATTCATACGCTCGGTCATCGAATTGTTTCGCTTCATATCGCACGCTTTGTTGCGTTCTCTACGTACTTACACGAACGATTCGCCAATTTCGGAACATGATTGGAAATATGAGAGAGCCAACGTTCGAATTCAAAATGACATGAACCTTATCAAAGACTATTGATGGTTTGATTATTGCTTAGTAAGCAGTTTCAATCTAGTTTTAATTAGACTTACCACTGTACAGCCGACGTCAAATATTTAAACTTTTTGTTAAGACAAAATCAAATGATATAATCGATTGAAAAGTTAATATTACGACTCATTGTTCGGGACGGAGCTATCAGTGAGGAGGCAATAGCTCGGATTATGAAGCACAAAGTAAAGCCGCCGATCCATAGACAAATATTGACTTGTAGAAACAATGAACTCCGACAGCGCCAATGCCGCCGGATCGTACGTGGGAAGACGTTGATTGACGTTCAGATTTCGAAGCTTTAATATTTTTTATGTCTAATTTAATAAATAGTTTACAGTTTTTTTTGTTATTAATAATTAAATTAATTTTATTAAGAATACCTGTTGAACCAAAATATCTGATAAAGTGTCAGCGTTAATTAGTACACAGGAAAACAAGAGATGAAAAGGCCCTAAAATAGGCTTCAGTCGCGTGAAAACAAATTTTTAGAGGTGTTAAACCAAATCGGTACTTGGAGTCGTTGGTCCGACCAATTTTCCACTGAACGGATCTTTGGACGCGGACCTTTGTATTGACGAGAAATTAACTGAAAAAGGACCTTTTCAACCTAATTTTGTTAACAAAGCCATTATGTACGGTCATGTAAACTTCCATCTGACATCGTAGTTTCATTAAAATGTTTACAAGAATACAAATATTGATAAAAACAAAAGAGTTTAAATAAAAAACTTTAACCTCCTTGACATATTGATACCAAATTAAAATTAGTTACGCAAAAAATATATATTTTCTAAGTTATAACATTTTCAATTGATTTCATTTAAAATTAACGAACTTTATAGACTTTTATTATTTAAATTTTATGTATGGTATTGAAATTAATTTAAAAATCGTTGTTTTTTTATTCGATTATAAGCCTTCGAAGCTTATACGATTGGACTGATAATTTGTAAAGTTGTCGTTGGAATTTCTGTCAGGTGGTGGTGGTCAAGTGGTGTTTGATGTAGTAGACATTAATTAGGGTTAGTCAAAGCCAAATTTGACCAACGTTGCTTTTATAATATGTATACTTCATAAAATCACTAAAGATATCTTAGTTCGTTTTTTTTGTGATGTAGCGAAAAGTTTATACATGTTATCAAATATACGAACTAGCTCAATCATCCTTCAATCGAATCGAACTGAAGATGAGCAAGATACACATACTATCATTATACTTGTATTAGAGAGTTTACCATCATTTACTTCAATCACATTAATGATACACTTGTAACATATTGTGAACGAATCAAAGGTCTTTCGTGACTTTACTGAATGTTATGTAATATTATGGTACGGCCATTGAGGAGGACGAAGTCAGAACGATAATGTACAATTTATCGACTAAAAATGTATTGAAAAATGACATTTATTGTATATAGTACAGTTATTCTTGAGTATATTCAAGTTTATCATGAAATTAACGCATAAAACCTTCAATCAATAATAGTACTTCTTGATCGAAGCATAAAACATTGTTTTTAGTCGATGTTTTGTTTTACTCTCGGCGCGCGATTTACAAAGTAATTGTTATTTCAAATACTGTGTACAACTGAGCTGTGTTTCGCTGTCTTCTATTAATATTAATGTTCAATTATATTAGAACAGATGTTATACATCCTGTATTTTTTAGCGAATGTTTATAATAGCCAGATTCTTTTTTAGAGTTTTTATTTGCCGACCGAACATTCGATATATTATATTCATTTAAAAATGGAAAATGATTTTTCGGAATTCGATTTAATTTATAATTATTTTCTTGTTTAGTAATCTACCAGAAGCGGCTAAAGAAAGAAAGGAAGCAGAGGCAAGTGGTACAAGAACAACTAGACATTGAACTGAAAAGACGACAGAAGATAGAGGAGGCTTTGAAGCAATCAGGAGCGCCGCAGGAAATCCTCAGAATCGTGACTGGTATGTTGATATCTAAAAGGATCTTAATATTTCAAATGTTATCGCGAATTGTATTTTTTTTTTTCTATTACTTAGATGGGTGGACGAGCTCACAGCCCACCTGGTGTCAAGTGGGTACTGGAGCCCATAGACATCTACAACGTAAATGCGCCACCCACCTTGAGATATAAGTTCTAAGATCTCAGTATAGTTACAATGGCTGCCCTACCCTTCAAACCGAAACGCATTACTGCTTCACGGCAGAAATAGGCAGGGCGGTGGTACCTACCCGTGCGGACTCACAAGAGGTCCTACCACCAATAAATACGAATTACAATTACTTTTAACGCTTGAAAATATTATATTTTCTCCTAAATGTCTACGTTCCGAATGCATTATTAGTATTCACGATTAACAGCAAGTAACATAATATTAACATGAAATTCATCGACTTTAATTTCAAATCACGTCAAACTTAGAATGTGTCCAACAGTACACCAAGAATATCATTACGTCAATAACAACTGTTCTAAACCATTCAACAAGTTTTAAGTTGGAGTGCCAATTTATGCTCTTGACATGTTAGCTTACGGTCTGTCAAACTATCTATGCACGACCTATTCTACCTATTGCACATCTAAAAGTCGACTTTAATTGAATTACTTAAGATTGTTTCTGGCATGTTTCGTGAAATTTGTTACTTATCGGTAGTTAAGTTTATGTGGAGTGCGTGACGTAAGAAGGGTGAACGTCGGTGAAGGCTTGTACTAATCTCCGTGTCAGGAAATCGTTTTGCAGACCATTTGAAACGAGGGTTCACTACTGTACTAACACGCATTCCACTCTATTTTCTTACATAATTGTTGTTTGCCATTGATTGATGTGGAAAATCTCATTTTTATTATAAGCACTATTATTTAGACTTACCTTTTTGAACTCAAGCTTCTTTAGAATCGTTGGGCATGATTTCAAACTCGATGAAACGAAAAAATGAAACGTGTAGTTAAAATATCAATTCACAGAGGGCGCTACCTCACACTATAAAAGATGATTTACAATTATTTTTATTTAGTGTGTTATCAACAGATGTCGCTGCACGTAAATTCAACAATTCCTGAATCGCGACGACGAGTTGTTACACAGTTGATAGACATTCTCGTATTTCTCTTGCTAAATCATACTTACCTGGCGTAGAGATACCGTGATCATGCAGGCGGTTCCCCCAGGGTGAGGCTGCTCCATTGCACTGTGGAGTGGTTGGTAGTTGACTCTTGCGATTATTCTTATATTTTACGTTTCACTTCTACCGTGTGTGACTTGCACACACACACATTTTTTTTAGGGTGTTTCTAAATTTGTCCGACCTGAGTTTGAGTACAAGTGTGAATTTTGTTTTCTGTGTAACAGAGAACCTATCGCCAGCCGGGCAGGAGCAGGGTCGTCACGAGCGTGAGAACGGATCCGAGAGCAAGCCACCTAGCACGGAGCCCCCCTCGACGTCACCGCCGTTCCAGCGCGACCCCCCTCGCACACCTGACAAGCCGCAATGGAACTATCCTCCCCCTCCCGTCGACATCATGAGTGGTGGAGCTGCATTCTGGCAAAATTACTCTGGTACGTTTGAAACAACATTAGTTATGTTTGTCGTTTTAAAATAATAAATAACTAGCGCAGTAGTCGAAATTCGACTATAATTATTTGAAATTTTAAGTTTGAACATTATTATGGTTATATTGACAAAGAATTACTTCTTTACTTCTTTAATCACCGATTTCGCCAAGACTACATTATATAAGTAGACAAATTTTAATAATATTAAAGATAAACAATACTAACCTATTCTCAATTTGACCACAGACTAAGCAATAACAAAAGTTCGACAATAAGCAAAGAGTTACTATATATGTGTGTGTGTGTATCAAATACATGGTAGTGTGTGCGTAATGTTTTATTTATTGATTTAATGTATTTTTAATACAAAATTTAAAAAAAATAGCTTCTGCACTCCTTCTCTATAATCTCAAAAGGGGTACAAAGTTTTTGCTTCACGCATTAATACTTCTATATACATAATTGATAAATTCCGATTTCATTTAAATGAAAACCAAATATATCCATAGTCGAAACTCAATAAAATCTATCTAGTTTTATCTATCCACATTGTCTACAATAAATGCACTTGTAGCCAAGGCGTGCACTTCTTATAGATATCTCCTAATACAGCAAGTCCTAGATTAATATAAAAATGCGTACAAAAAAATCATAATGGTATTCTATTGAATTCTTTTTGCTAAAAGTTCATATGTTTTTGCTAAAGGTTTTCATTTAATGTGAAGAGGGAGACGAAGAAAAGACCAAAAAATGCGGCGTAATGAAATTTATACTCATAATAACGCATAGCTTTCGCATTGGGAATTTCAAATATGTACTTTAGACCTTCATCTTATTTGAATAATTCCAAACTAATATAAACTATTGTGAAAATAAAAACTTATTTTTGTACCTAATGCTTGCACAATTTTAATGAAATATTTTCAAGTATTATTTTTGTGCAATATTGAACATAATTTTTAGGGATATACTTACTGATATAGGTTATTCTTTAAAGATGCGAATAGATACATGATTTAGGACGACCAAAACTCTTTAATAATGTGATGAATACCATCAATTTTTCAAAAAAAATAATTCTACGCATTTACGTTTCATTTCTGTGTAGCCACGAAATTGTGAACTGTTCGAAACGTCGAGAATAATTTGGACAATAAAAAACCGCGAGATTAAATCGTAAAATAAGTTTGAATTATATCTTTTTAATACCTTTGTTTGTATTTTTTTTTGCAAAGATGTGTGGACGAGCTCAACGATGTGTGAACGAGCTCACAGTCCACCTAGTCTAAAGTGGTTACCGGAGCCCATAGACATCTACAACATAAATTTCAACATCGACCTTGAGATAGCTACAACGGATGCTCCAACCTTCAAACCGAAACGCACTACTGCTTCACGTCAGAAATAGGCAGGTTGGTGGTACTACGGGTGCGGACTCAACAAGAGGTTCTACCATCAGTAAAAAAATTATTACCTAAAGTTAACTAAATTTAAATTCATTTTAATCAATCAAAATTTAATTAATCAATTAATTTTATATTTTATGTAATTTAATATTATCCACTGTTTCATTATCATCAATTAAAGATCACAAAATTAACTACATAATAATATGTTCCTAATTAATATATATATTTTTATTGCACTTGTAGGCAGACGAGCGTACGGCCCACCTGATGGTGAGTGGTTACCATCGCCCATGGACTTCAGCAATGCCAGGGGCAGAGCCAAGCCGCTGCCTACCGCCAAACATACTTATGTAATTTGATGACAATAGATTAGTTAATTTCTTGGCAATTCTAAATCTGATAAAAAGTTAAAAGAGCAACTTGAAATACATAGCTTTCAAATCACACAAAGAACAACTTAAAAGGGTTTGAAAACGCAACTAGAAAAACAACGGACTAGTAACAAAACGTTGATATAGATTTAATCATTTACTGCGTTTTGCTAGCAAATGCTTTTTGCTGTCAGTCTGCTTTTCAAGTTGAAATTGCAACTAATTTAAGCGTAACTCTACCCCAAGGATCTTAAATCACGCGAACACGCAACTATACGAGTAGATTTGAAACATTATTATAACATCTATATATTAATACGTGAAGTAAAAACTTTGTATCCCTTTTTACGAAAATTTCGCGGACGGAGGAGTATGAAATTTTTCACGCTTGTAGTGAATATAGAGAAGAAGTGCACAATGCTATTATTTTTTTAAAATAATGCATAAAAGATACATTAAATCAATAAAGAAAAAATTACACACACTACATACCATGTATTTGATGCACACACGCATGCATACCTACTATTTATTGTCAAACTTTTGTTCTTGACGTCTGTTGTCAAATTGAGATTAAATATTGTTTGTCTTTGTTAATATTTTTATAGTGTAGTTTTGGCGAAATACAATCATAATAGTGTACAAACTTACAATTCCAATTAATTATAGTCGAATTTCGACTACTGCGGGACCACTAGCTTTCATTATAATACAACCTATTAAACCATGCAATGTCATCGCTTACACACCCATATTAAATATTAACCTTAATTGCTTGTAATCTCAGTTATTTGGTTGGTTGGTTGGTCATATTTTTATAATTAAATATAAATGGCATCAAACTTTGCCAAATAAGTTCAATTAAAAGCTCAAGTCACTGGAATTGTTGGGTTGTCTTATGTGCTAAGCGCTATTACAATCGTAGATAGAGAGACATGGCAAGCTTTTTTTATTTTCTTTTATTTTTTATTGCTTAGATAAGTGGACGAGCTCACAGCCTATCTGCTGTTAAGTGGTTACTGGAGCCTATAGACATTTACAACGCAAATGCCGCCACCCACCCTGCGACATGGGTTCTCAGGTCTCAGTATAATTACAATGGCTGCCCCACCCTTCAAACCGAAACGCATTACTGCTTCATGGAAGAAATAGGCGGGGTGGTGGTCCTACCACCTGGTATTGAGCCTTTACAGAGGTCTGTCTACAGAGTGACTTGATACATACGGTCCATGTTTTGTTCCGTATGTTCCATGAGGTTCCATATCGCAAAAGAATTGAGATATTCGAATAGTCTATAATATATCGTCGCCCTATCCGCTACCGATTTTTCTTGTTACCTGAAGCCGCTACATTGATCTAAAGTTGTTTTTTCTCGCTGCGACTCTTTGATGTCGTTCCTAATCGCTATGACAAACATTTTCTTCGGGTTAGGTTTAAGAGGTGTTCTCAGCGTAAGCAGGGGCTTCACGTCACCTATGATATTACGTGATCCATGAGCGACGGCGACTCTTCACAATTTTCCCATTTGCCCGTTTAACTACGAAGATACTCTGAAGACAGCGTCGGAACGCTTCTTCGAAAAAGCGGCGCGACATGATAAAACTCTCTCTTTACTCTAACTCTAATTACATGCTCGATCCAGACGACCGGACAATATACAGTCGCACAACCAGCAGAGTTTCTCGCTGGATATTCCCAGTGGGTCGCGATTCCGATCCAGTGGTAAATTCAGCGAACCACTGCTCTTGCTAGGGCAGATGGTAGTAAAATATATCGAAATAAGCCGTGTGAGTTCTCGCCGACACATTCAGTGAAGCCAGAATAGCTCGCCGTAGTACTGGTAGTAGGTGGTAAGCATAAAAACAACCAAAAACAAGCAACAATATACTTTACAGGCAAAGGACAAAGGAAAACGGTTTTGTTTAAACGTTGTCACCTTAATACACTCTATTTGAATTAATTTTAATTAGATTTTTTATAACATTTTGTCGTTTGGATTAAACTCTGTTTGAGTTTTAAATCAGGAACAAGTCAAAATATAAGAGGGCTGGCTGTAAATAATAACGGTAGCCAACAGAAAAACAAAAATTAAAACTTGGAGCCTTTCATCAACTTTCCTCTGTACCGTGGGTAAAAGAAAAAACATATTTTATTATTCCTAAATTAGAAAACTTTTTTCCACGGTTTCTTTGTAAGAAACGAGATCAGTTGTAATAGCCACATCGAGCTGGAATCATCTTAATATTAATGCGAAGAAGTCTCAGGAGAAAGCTATGTTTAAGCACAATTGCTGTAAAGTCAAGTATTTCAAAAATCAACCCATTATTTATCACTTGTGTATTTATTTCAGAGTGTGAAAATACTTATTTTTAGTTATTTAATCTAAAAAGGTCAATAGATAAACATTACCAATATACCATACCCTCTCCCATAGTACCCTCACTTATTTTCCTATACTAGCGTTCGCCCAATGACCCAAATTCGACCATAATCACAGATACCTCAAGATTGAGATTCATTGGAACATTTTCTCTTCTGTTTTACTACCGACATTTTGAAGGAAACAAACTATGACGTATTGTTTATCAGTACAGCTATTTAATTAATTAAGCTAAAACTTTTGAAGAATATAAGAAAATCAGCTAGCGAATGCAAGAAAAAATTATACTTAACAATTGTTGTCTTGTCTATTCATAAAGAGACTACCTAAATCTCTATCTCCCAACCCTATTATTACTTTATTTCTGCGGCCATGCAATGCATTCTGCAATTGAGACTTCATTCTTATGTCTCAAGGTAAGCAATGGCAATCAAGTGGTGTCTATGGATTCCGAGATCTGTTCGAGACCAGGTGGCCTGTGAACTCGACCCGTCTACTGCAATAAAAGAATACGGTCAGTTATCATTTAAAAAATTACAGAACACCAACCCACACTCCACGAGATTGCACAATACAAAAGAAACTAAATAACTTATTACTGGTGGTAGGGCCTTTGGTGAGTCCGCACGGGTAGGTAGGTACCACCACCCTGCCTATTTTTGCCGTGAAGCAGTTATGCGTTTCGGTTCGAAGGGTGGGGCAGCCGTTGTATCTATTTTTGAGACCTTAGAACTTATATATCTAGGTGGGTGGCGAATTTATGTTGTAGATTACTATGGGCTTCAATAACTACTTAACACCAGGTGGGCTGTGAGCTCGTCCACCCATCTAAGCAATAAAAAATAAAAAAAACATCTCCAGATCCATTTATTAGAAAATGTATCGTCTCTCGTATTAAAAGAACAAACTGAAACCGGCCGATGCTTAGTAATATAAAGTTGAAAAATTAATAAAGATGAAACTTCTCCGGGTTACTTTTTAGGTGAGCTTGTAAAATGAATGGAAATAAAATTGTACCGCACAGGTGCGCTCCAAACCTTTTGACGATATTAAGTTTTCCTTTATGCTTCCAATACGGCCAGGTAATTGAGTTTCGTGTATAATTAAAATAATCATAGTAAATTTATTTGTATTCTATCATAATTAATGTAACGTTTAATTTTAAAAAAAAAACTGTAATAATTCAGAATTAAATAACATAACTGTCTATATGAAACAGAAGAGTTAAATTATTTATTAATTGCGATCATTATTTTTGCTTTTATTTTATACTGCTGATCGTAATGATTATAATACAAAAGGTACCCTTTTTCTTTTTTTATATCACAGAATTTTGGTCTGTGTTTTTTCTTTACTCTTATACATAATATGTTTGTTAATTTTTATTCCCAATGCTCCATTCGTTCTGAGGCAATGAACTTAGTAACTCAGCTACATAACTGTTTGATGCATATTATATATAAGTATGCACGGATCAGCAAAAACCTGCTCTCGCGATATTATACACTCTATGGAGGTATTGCTGTCATTGAGACATCGACCTCACAGCTCATTAGCACGGTAGTGTCTATGGTTTCAGAGACCACTCACCCGATAGTGAATTCAACGCGAAGTCGTCAGTGCACATAATCCAATTAAAAAGTCTATTGTTTCTAAAAGACTCAAAAATAGTAAATAATAACATAGTAATGTGTTAGGTTTTACTAACATAGATTACAAGTAATACTTACTAAAAATATGTATAGTTTCTTTACTGAAATAAAGATTTAATAATATAATATATTATGGAACGCAGTATCGCAAACTCCATTTTAACTGAATAATAACAACATAAAAATAATCATGTGTTCTACTAGATCTGTTAATAACGTTATTCTAGAATATATTGTGCTTTATTTTGTACGTTTTGTAGCCGACTAATTGTGTAAATGCCGTTCAAAGCCAATTAGTATTCGCTATCTCGTCCTATTAATGTATACATAATATTACTGGTGGTAGGACCTCTTGTGAGTCCGCACGGGTGTGTACCACCACCCCGCCTATTTCCGCCGTGAAGCAGTAATGCGTTTCGGTTCGAAGGGTGGGGTCGGTAGCCGTTGTAACTATAATTGAGACCTTAGAACTTATATCTCAAGGTGGGTGGCGCATTTACGTTGTAGATGTCTATGGGCTCCAGTAACCACTTAACACCAGGTGGGCTGTGAGCTCGTCCACTCACCTAAGCAATAAAAAAAAAAATTTTCAAGCCTCCCTCAGAACCGCTACAAACGTGCAGTGCCACAATCACAAGATATTAATTATGCTATCTACCACCCGGCTGATAAATTACCTTCATCGGTATTTCTGGAGTGCAAGCGTGCATTTACCATGAGATGCCATAAACTCGTCTGCTTTCGACCACAATAAAAAAGTTAATAAGAGCGTTCTTTGGAAGCCAAGAGAATACTTGTAATGGAAAATAAATCCAATCAGTATGATTCGACGCGGTACGATAGAGTCAGTACGGCAACGGTAGTTAGACGTCTGTTTCAATTGTATGAAGATCGAATTGTTTTTATTAGTCTTGTAAACAATAAAATCGTCTGCTAGTACAGCCCCTTTGTTCTTCTCTAAACCTTCTCGAATTATCTACCGAAGTATTAATCACCTCACTTTTTTATGAGTACCCACAGCGATAATTAATTTCTTTTAAAGATGGACAGAGGTGTCGATAACGTTTTAATCGTTAAAAATAATGAGCTTTTCCACTTTCTATTATTCTTTCAGGTGTATTGAATTTCATAGTACTTTACAGCTAAGAAATTAATACGGGAATATAATCAAATGAACAAACGATTTTTCTAACTGGTTTTTAATAAGATAGATGACTATTATATTACTATATTAAAATGCAAAAAATACTTTGTTGAAAGTCCAATTTTCTACTGTTAATTAGTCAGTTGAAGTGGTCGTGGCCTAACGGATAAGACGTCCGGTGCATTCGTATTGAGCGATCCAACGGTGTTCGAATCTCAGGCGGGTACCAATTTTTCTAATGAAATACGTACTCAACAAATGTTCACGATTGACTTCCACGGTGAAGGAATTACATCGTGTAATAAAAATCAAACCCGCAAAATTATAATATGCGTAATCACTGGTGGACCTCTTGTGAGTCCGCACGGGTAGGTACCACCACCCCGCCTATTTCCGCCGTGAAGCAGTAATGCGTTTCGTTTCGAAGGGTGGGGTCGGTAGCCGTTGTAACTATACCTGAGACCTTAGAACTTATATCTCGAGGTGGGTGGCGCATTTACGTTGAAGATGTCTATGGTTTCCAGTAACCACTTAACACCAGGTGGGCTGTGAGCTCGTCCACCCATCTAAGCAATAAATATATATATTGAGACAGCAAAAAATACATCGTTCAAAGTCCAATTTTCTATTGTTAATTAGTCAGCAGACACAAATAAAGTGCACTGCTTTTTACTGATATGCATCCGTACAAAAAGTAGTTTCATTCAGACTGTCATTTCAAGAGCACTGTCGGCTTATTCCTATTATTATCTATATATAAAAAATGAATTGCTGTTTGTTAGTCACGCTAAAACTCGAGAACGGCTGGACCGATTTGGCTAATTTTGGTCTTGAATTATTTGTGGAAGTCCAGACAAGGTTTAAAATGTAGATAAATATAAAAATTCTCGGAATTAAATAACAAATAACAATTTTGTTTTTCCTTTCATGTGTCCCCCATCGGACGGATTCCTTTTGTTTGTTTTAAGTTTATTTTATACAAAAGTTTAGGTCTTTTATTTATCGATTGAGGCATTACGAAGTCTACCGGGTCAGCTAGTTACAAATAAATCAGATCACGTCCATCTTGTCAAGTCCTTTTTTATCATTCCTTGTCCATTTGATCGAAACGAAATGAAATCGAAGCAGATCTTTCAAATGTTTTTGTGCATCAATCGATACTGTGAAAGTTAATGTTATTGTCATGCAGTGTTCGTGTCATCCTGCAAAAAACACTAAGAGCAAAGCATCAGATAGCGTTTCATTACATCGAGCACTCAACCATTACGGTCGTTTCAAAAACAAATAGATTATAGCTCTCAAAGGAACCGGCAATTCTCTTTAGGAACAGCAAATGCAAAAATATTACGTATTCAAACAGATCTAATGGGACATTTAGGGGTGGCAGCGAAGTGAAACGGCAAAGGCCGAAGCTTTTAAGTGTATAATATTTAATTGTGACGCCCTAGGCGTATAATCTCGCCCGAGATAATAGGTTTCTGTTTCGGGACATCCCTCGATGGCGACACTTGTGAGTGTGATGCCCTAGAGCAAGACTCCACTCAAACAAATCGGATTATAATTGAGTTTTTATTGCTTACCGTTGTTTTCAAAGATGCAATTCGTTTATTTAAAATAAACAGAACTATTATTTTATGTGTTTGGCTACGAAGCGCTGAACGTGAAATGAGCAATGTAATAAATTAAGAATTTCAAAGCATAAATTGTACTCGAATACCGGGAACAGAAATTGAATTCCCTGTTGAGAAAATGTTCCATCAAAGTAAGCAAAAAACGCGATTCCGTTTATATCTTTTATATCTCGTAAATTGCAGGAGGCGGCAAGCGTTGCATGAAATTGAATAAGCATATTTCGTAAAACGTCGTCGTTTTCAGAGACAATTGCCTTACCTCACCTACTCCGGGCTCTTCACGAACTTTGTCAATTTACTCAAAATCTT
Source organism: Bombyx mandarina (assembly GCF_003987935.1). The sequence continues at coordinate 961,665 of NW_021011541.1, forward strand.
ATTAGAAATTCGCGTATCTTCGAAACCTGTTGAGAATTATTCAAAATACTGTCTTTAATCTACGAGGAAAAGTGAAATTGTTTACGATTTAAACTTTATTTTGCTTGGACTAAACACAATAAGTCACCTACTAGTTACCTAACAGCGCATTTGCAATCAATTTAGAGACAGCGCTGAGAGAACAACCCTTTCGGGCACAATTTAATAACGGAATATCGAGAGTGGTACGTTTTTACCGGGGCAACGTCGAATATTAAATTAAAACGTGTCGCATGAATGTGAAATTCGTTTGATGTGTGATCACTTTTCCGAAGTTCTAATCACATTTTCCTTTGTAGTACATGTGACATTTATATTAAGCTTTTTGTATGCCTATGTTGATTTTAATGAATAATAATGCTGTAATTTAAGTATATTATTTAAAAAAAAATCAAAAAAACCTGCTAAAAATATTTAAGGTAGATTACTTAGTTAGGCGGATATGTTAAAATTAATTTTATGCTAAGTCTTCCCTCTTTCACATATCGTAACGATTTGTTCTTACTCAACAGAGTCCTTGGCGCAGGAGCTGGAAATGGAACGCAAATCTCGACAACAGGCGATGGAACGTGATGTGAAAAGTCCTTTGTCAGACCGCGCCGGCTATTACAAGAACTCAGTGTTGTTCAGTTCGGCCACTTAGCTGACAAACCCGGGGGCTGTACATTACCCCAACAATCAAGACTATAATAAAGACGCAGAAGAATCAAGGAAACCGATGATCAGCGTCAAACCTGAATTCAGAGAAAAATAAGCCCAAAGATTCCGTTGGTTTAAAAGTAATCGTGAGACGCCATATCGCGAACGATTTCTTCGAGAGCCTTCTAGAATTAGAAGCGATAGGACTATTGATCGTTCGACTCGGTTTTAAAGTATTATTTAAGAATTCACGGACTTTGGTAAATAAGTTGTGTAGGTACTTTTGCATTATTGAGATTAATTTGTAAATATAGTAACGAAATAGTAATACGAGATAATAGTTTCGAACGAAATCTCGAACGTTTTTCTTCCATAGTAAAATTTGTAAATATCTCTCTTTACTAGCTATAAGTCAATGCGGTTTTTATAGACGATTCTAGTATTCATTCGTCAATATTTTTAAATCCTTCCTGAGGAGGTACCTTCGTACTAATTTTATGCCATATTTATCGGTTAAGTTATTATTTTTGTTAAGTAAAGTAATTTTGCGAGTTTCTCTTTATTACGCGTTTAAAATCAATTTTAGTGATTTCAAAAAGCAATAATTGGAATTGACCTAAGACTGTTTTTGAAGTTTTTTTTTTCTTTTCAAAAATAGAAACACACAATAGGTGTCTCTATACCAAATACCTGGTTCCTAGAATTATTGTTTTTATTTAAAAAAAAAAAAATTGTTTCCTCATTGGTAGGTACAAAACGCAATGATAATATACATAAATTAGATCGAATCACGGTCTTCTGCTGCGTGTTATTTATTCAATATTAGTGCAATGATTAGTTTTACTGAAATTAGGAATGTTTTAAAACTCTTATCCACGAAACTTTAGGATTTAAGTTAGTGATTTTAAAATGATACATTTTACGATACTTATTTGACTGAATACTGAGAGACATTTCGTGCGTACAATATAAAATAGGTTTCGTTTACAACTTAAATTAGATGGTGTATAAATACATATAACTTTAATTTAAATTTCCCATATCCGTAATGCAGAATCAATGTAAATGAGTAGTTTGTTACATTCTAAGATTCGTAATTTTAACATTATATATATATATAAAAAAATGATAGCGTTATTTATATCGCATAGTTACGTGAGAAGACGATGTCTTAATGTTTCGATTAAGACGTGGTTGGAATGGTCGAGATATCGACGCTTGACTATTCAACGGTGCAAATGCCGACATCACACAGCAAATTCTGATTCATATTTTACAACACAGAGCATAGTTTTTTTTTTTTTATGATTGAAGGATTACTGGTGGCCCGGAGGCCTTTCCAGTTTCACCAGGACAGGGGTGGGCGAGCAAAGGCTCAGCCAGGAGGGGTGGGATTTGCTAACAGCTACCCGAGCGCCTCCGAAGGAGACCTAACAGCTCAAGAGTAGCTGCTTCGCGAATGAATCTACTACCGGATCGGAATCGCGACCCGCTGAGAAGATCCGGCGAGAAACTCAGCGAGCTGATTCATGGGTTAGGTTGCACGGCGAACTCTTTGTNAATGTTGTACTCATGTATCGGTTCTTTATCTTTTTAAACACGAAAATTATATTTAAAAAAAAAACTGTCTTTGGAACAGTATTACAACGTAATATAGTTTAATGGCACACGTATTGTATAGTATTGTCGATTTAGTCGTTCATAGATTATTTTAGATTCGAGGCTTCTCAATGTACCTATATCATATCAATGAATACTTTATACTGAGCATGTTTTATCATTTATTATTATTATTTTATTATTTAATTATTATTAATTTTACTTAAAATTGTGTGTGTGCCTTGTATTGTAGATGAAAATATCATGATTAAAAGAGAAAACCATCGATATGTGTTTTATTAACGTACGTTTTTCACGTATTTCAATTAATAATTTTCGATTTGTCATTTCCTAGTACCCATTTAACTATACAAGAGGAAACGAAAATAAAATTTCAAAATTCAAATTCAAATCTTCTATTTAAATTCAAAGGACTGAACTGAAAATGAATTGCGAAAAGAAGGCTAGGTCTAACCGCATTACGATAAAAGGAAAAAATAGTTTGAAATTGATTAATTAAATATGTGGCTTAGGTGAATAGAAAATTTGAAAAGAGAAAATGGAAATCTCAAGAGACTTAAGTCGGGTGAATAACTACGATTTTTTCGGTTCGATTCCAACATGATATCAAATTGCAATTGCATTCAGTGATGTATTTGATATTATTAATATCAATGCAATCTTCTCAATATAAGATTTCATAAGAAATGCATTTAAAAATTGTAATTTAAAAGATTACACTTCGAAAGTTGAAATAATTAGATGTATTTTATTGCCAAATAAAATATTAATAATTAGGCATATATCATACAGGGTTATCTGGCCCCACACTAGGATTCCCTGAACTGTAAGAAACAGAATATATAATCATTTACGTTTAAAAAAATACATATCTGTATAGATTTTCAATATCCAGACAGAAAGCAAACATACATTTTTATTCACAACAACAACACAAAAGCCTACCAGATGTGTGAATCGAACCCACAGCCCTCTGGACTGTCAAACTGACAAAGGCGCTAACTAGTGCTTTTTTTTCCCTACCTAAACTGAGAGCCTTGAAAGGCTATATCAGCATAACCTTAACTAGTAGGTAAGCTCACGGGGTTCAAACCTGACGACGTTGCTAACACGAACCCTAGCAAGAGCCGTGCTTCGCAGAATCTACCACCGGATCGGAAACGCGAGCCACTGAGAAGATCCGGCGAGAAACTCAGTGGGCTGCGTCTGAGGGTAACTAGTGCACCACTGAATCCGTCAATGTGAACGGACCGGCTTTTGAGGTGCAAAAAAAATCATAGTATGTAATGAACAGATATAATAATAGATTATTAAATGTCGAATATGCTATCTTAGTAATCTTTTGGCGTACTATGAAAGCCCATGGTAAAAGAGTTCATAGCCCACTGGTATTTTTTTTTATTGTTTAGATGGATGGATGAGCTCACAGCCCACCTGGTGTTACTGGAGCCCATAGACATCTACAACGTTAATGCGCCACCCACCTTGAGATATAAGTTCTAAGGTCTCAAGTATAGCTACAACAGCTGCACCACCCTTCAAGCCGAAACGCATTACTGCTTCACGGCAGAAATAAGCGGGGTGGTGGTACCTACCCGTGCCGACTCACAAGAGATTCTACCACCAGTAATTACGCAAATTATAATTTTGCGGGTTCGATTTTTACACGATGTTATTCCTTCACCGTGGAAGTCAATCGTGAACATTTATTGAGTACGTATTTCATTAGAAAAATTGGTACCCGCCTGCGGGATTCGAACACTGTTACATCGCTACATACGAATGCACCGGACGTCTTATCCTTTAGGCCACGACGACTACCGATATTATATTGATATTAAGTTACAACCGAAACCCAAAGACATCGCAACTTGAACGCCATAATTCAGCTTGAAACACGAAGTTTCAATCAATATAACAATAGTCACACCCTTCAAACCGTATGATTGTCTCATAGCAGAAATAACCAGGATCGTGATACCTACCCGAGCGGGCTTACAATACCTCCTATCAACACCGATCAAATTACGCTGACGTAATACTCAAAGAACTACTCGGCTTTATTCTTCTGCCTTACGTGTTCCAGACAGCTTTAACAATGAAATCCATACTTTTTGTCTTAAGACTTAATATAATGTTATGTATTAAGATATTCAGGTATGATATCTTTAGACTCCGTTAACAACTCAAAATCAGTTAAAGCGTGAACCCCTTTTTTTCCCCCTTTCCGAATCTTTCGTAGCCTAAGGGGGCCTTCGAATTTCGCGCGGACAGGTAGGTGAGCTCACGGGCTCGAGCTAAGAGAATTGCTAACATTGGCCCTAGCAAGAGCAGCAGATAAATCTACTACATGATCGGAATCGTGACTCAGTGAGAAGATCCGGCGGGAAACTCAGTGTATTAAACTTCTTTTACCTAGCTGCTAATATGAAAACAACAAATGTATAATCATTACTTTGAGTGAACCTTTTCCTATTCGTAGAAAAATATACTCAGGGTGTATGATTTTCACTTACACATTTACATTTATTTATTTATTTATTGTTTAGATGGGTGGACGAGCTCACAACCCCCCTTGGTGTTAAGTGGTTACTGGAGCCCATAGACATCTACAAAGTAAATGCGCCACCCACCTTGAAATATAAGTTCTAAGGGCTCAAGTATAGTTACAACAGCCGCCCCTCCCTTCAAGCCGAAACGCATTACTGCTTCACGGCAGAAATAGGCAGGGTGGTGGTACCTACCCGCGCGCACTCAAAAGAGGTCCTACCACCAGTAAAGCTAGATAAACAGACGATTCTTCTTTACAATTAATTTTAAATCCAATAAAACTTAATGCCATAAAGCAGAAAGCTCATAAGAACTCCCGCTTTTTATAGTATTGACTTTCCCGCTCGAACGCCGTTTTAAATCCTGTGAAATCGGAAAACTTGATATTTATTGCTAATAGATTTTGGCCGATGAGCACCGAGTTATTTGGGATGCAATTTTATTTTGTCCATATGAATGGTTTTTATATTTGCCCCCGGGGTGGCCGGGGCGAGCCGATCGAACCCCTTGCGATTTCGGACATCATGCAATGGTTGACCTCCCTAAACGCATTTGGGGAGACATTTTCAATTCAACTTTTAATCGCGATGCTTGTAGGAATATGTGAAATAGCTAAAGTCAAATCACATATTCTATACATGTCCTTGAAAATATGCAGAACGAACTTAGTTATTCTATATATGTATATAAAAATGAATTGCTGTTCGTTCGTCTCACTAAAACTCGAGAACGGCTGGACCGATTTGGCTAATTTTGGTCTTGAATTATTTTTGGAATTCCAGAGAAGGTTAAAAAGGTAGATAAATGAATGAAAATGTTCAGAATGAAATAAAAATAACAATTTTGTTTTTCTTTTGATGGTCCCCCGTCGGACGGATTCCTTTTGTTTGTTTTAAGTTTATTTTATACAAAAGCTTAGGTCTTTTATTTATCGACCGAGGCACTACGAAGTCTGCCGGGTCAGCTAGTGTTAAATAAAAACCGATGAAAAGTCCTGCCATTTATATTGAGACGTGAGGTGGAAGCATTTTGAGTTACATTGCAGTAAATCATTCTCATAATATAATTTCTAAAAACAAAAAACTAGAGCAGTTGAGTATAATTTCTAATTCTATCTATATTTCATACACTATGATACAGCTGCATTCAGTATTGTAAACGTTTTACATTTAAAATCTTTTTTTTCTGAAATACTTCCACGAAATAAAATCGTATATTAAAAATCGAAAATATTTATTTCTATCGCATGCGTTCGTTCTGGTTTGAATAGTGAAACAACGGACAGCTGTTCTACAATTCAACTCAAACTTCAATTTCAACTCTCGAGGCGGATGACGGGATTCACGTTGTGGCGTCTGCCTGAAAAAAATACTCCTATTACTCCGGATGTTACACACCTTACTAGCATTGCTCTTGAGTTGTTAGGTCTGTCTCCTTCGGAGGCGCTCGGGCAGCTGTTAGCAAATCCCACCCCTCCTGGCTGAGCCTTTGCTCACCCGCCTGTCCTAGTAAAACTGGAAAGGCCTCCGGGCCACCAGTAATCTTTCAAACATAAAAAAAACCTTACTAGGAGTACGTCGGGTCGTCGCGTCCCCTTACGGGATCGCGGGACTAGCTTGCAGTACTCTGAAGTGGTCCGTGTTTAAAATCCGTACAGACTCTACGAAGGACTCGACTTTGTGGTGACTGTACATCTGCTACATGCGATATCTACACGTGGTGAGTAGTGAACCGTGTCTGGGTTGACAGCTACTCGGTCAGCAAGCGGTCTGCTGAGCGCGGACTTCCAATGTTTTAATCGGAATGACCAATTTGAAATCATGCAGTAATCATATTTCGATTAATATCTAATCCAACTACATATATTACATTATAAGTATTTCAATCACACTGTTATGTTAAGCCAAACGATGCAAATATGATGTAATTGTACCAATATAATCATAACTAACTTTCCACCCGCCGTTTCGCCTGGGTGAACTACAGTCACTACAGAACTCGTGCTCGGCAGTGAGATGTTACAGATATACTTTCCCAGAGTTCAAACATGCGTTTTTTTTTATTGTTTAAATTTGTGGGCGAGCTCACAGCCCACCTGGTGTTAAGTGGTTACTGGAGCCCATAGACATCTACTACGTAAATGCCGCCACCCACCTTGAGATAGGAGTTCTAAGGTCTCAGTATAGTTACAACGGCTGCCCCACCCTTCAAACCGAAACGCATTACTGCGTCGCGGCAGAAATAGGCGGGGTGGTGGTACCTACCCGTGCGGACTCACACAAGGTCCTACCACCAGTAATTACGCAAATTATAATTTCGTAAAAATTTCTTCCACGGCTTAGGTAATAGACAGGTAGAGTTGCTTTCGTATTGCTAATATTATTTGCTATCCTACATCAAACAGCGTGAAAGTAAATTACCAAATAATTTAATGATGAAACATTTATGCTCAAAATTAATTTCTGTCTAATTGTGTAATTTAAAATCCGTTCCATGGTACCGGATATGTGCGCGAACAAACAGAAAAAATCTAAACATCACTGATTTATGTTCTTTTGTTAAATGTACACATATGTTGGCTACTACTATTCTATTGCAGATAGTGATGATATTAGACTAAAGAAAAATAACATTAGTAGTGAAAATTCGCGAACGTTTTCAAGTTAATACTCGTCTCAGCCGAGTTAATATTACACGCATAAATACTGTTTCAACGACAGCTCCTCGCCGCTTTAGTCTGCATTGAAGTATGGCGCTTTTCCTACAGGGTGCTCTTAAAAGTATTATTTTTTATTACCAGTAAGTAAAGCTTCTTTAATGTCAGCTGGCCGAGAAAATCGTATTCCGGTCTCAAAAAAAATGACAACGACCTCTTCTTTCGGAAGCGGGTCGCTGATTTCACAACGTATACGACCGTCCACAGTTTGAAAACTCATTGGTCTAATTTGGCGTTGGTCTCAATTGCATGCGAAATTGACATCTTTATAATCAGACATAAATGTATCACCAACCTCATGTTATCGTACGTTATCTTCTCGGTGAATCATGATACGTCATTGTCCGACGCCAACAAGGTCCCTCCAGTTTTTTGTGTCTAAACGCCTTTTAAGGAGTACGTTCCACGTCACCTTTACGAGTGATTCACCGATCTATATCAATTACAGTTCTATGCACTAAGGATGTCCTGAAACGACACATGAAGAGATGTAATATAGAGCCCTCTCAATGGGAGCGCTTGGCAGCACAGCGGACAAAATGGCGCAGGATGGTGAACAGCCAAGTACGCAAGTTCGAGGATCAGCGTAAAGCTGACCTTGGTTACAAACGCGACCAGCTGAAGGCCCACCCTCTTGCTGCCATAACTTATAACTATTAAAACGGCGTGCTTACGTGCCCTCAATGCGCGAGGAGTTATGCCGCGAAGATAGGCTATATAAGCCACCTTCAAGCGCACGAGCGCCAAATCACCGGATAGGAGTCGAAGTGGTCGCCATGACCGAAATCGGTCGGATGGATCATCATCATCATGTACTTTGACATCTATATAAATAAAAATGAATTGCTGTTCGTTAGTCTCGCTAAAACTCGAGAACGGCTGGACCGATTTGGCTAATTTTGGTCTTGAATTATTTCTGAAAGTCCAGAGAAGGTTTAAAAGGTAGATAAATATTAAAATGCTCGGAATTAAATAAATATATGTAACAATTTTGTTTTTCCTTTGACGTGTCCTCCCCCCGTCGGACGGATTCCTTTTGTTTGTTTTAAGTTTATTTTATACAAAAGTTTAGGTCTTTTATTTCTCGATTGAGGCATTACGAAGTCTGCCGGATCAGCTACTAAAATTATAAAATATAAAGTTGTAAAAATATATAAAAACGATTGTAAGTTGTAACATCCTGTGAACGCACGCAGGTAACACGCACATATTGTGCTGGGACGTCGTGAAGGGCGCACAATTTTCGTTGTCTGCTCTCAACGGATTAGTTTTTCCTTACGGTAATTAAATAACTTTGAGCTATGTGTATTCTCGCGTGATATATTACTGTGTTTATTGTCTTATATGTGGGTGTTATGTTCTTCATTGCCCTTAGCGAAAACCTCTTTGCATTTTGTTGTATTAATGATGGTGTGAATTTCACATTTAATTAAATTAAATAAGAAATAAGATCAATTTAATTTCAAATCAAGACCATAGATCAACAAATGTATAATAACTACATTCGTAAATCATTTTTTTATTACGGTATGTAACTTTCCGATCATCGTTATCGTCGAAGCCGTCGCTTGCGGCGAAGGGCTCGGCGAGTAAATTAACCCACAGACACAGCCCACTGAGTCTCTCGCCGGATCTTCCCAGTAGATCGCGATTCCGATCCGGTGCTAGATTCTGCGAAGCACTGCTCTTGCTAGGGTTAGTGTTACTAACGTCGTCAGGCTGGAGCCCCGTGAGCTCAGCTACTTGTTAGGACTAGGCTGACATAGCCTCGCTTAGACGCTTACACGGTATTTATTAACTTAGGCACACATGCGTCATAAATAAATTACAAATGTTTGGTCATGGAAAGGTTTATCTTACTAGAAACTAAAGATATGTGTAGTATCAGTAAGAATATTGGTAAAGGTTGTGGATACTATACATTTTTGAAGTTGTCATGGCCTAAAGGATAAGTTGCCCGGTGCATTTGTATCGAGCGATGCGTTACTGGTGGTACTTTACTTTATTAATGGTGGTAGGACGTGTTGCGAGTCCGCACGGGTAGGTACCACCACCCTGCCTATTTCTGCCGTGAAACAGTAATGCATTTCCCATCAAAGCAATACAAAAAAAATACATCATAACTCTTTTTTTTTATTGATTAAAAGGGTGGACGAGCTCACAGCCCACTGGTGTTAAGTGGTTACTGGAACCCATAGATATCTACAACATAAATATGCTACCCACCTTGAGATATAAGTTCTAAGGTCTCAGTATGGTTACAACGGGTGCCCTACCTTTCAAACCGAAACGCATTACTGCTTCAAGGCAGAAATAGGCAGGGCGGTGGTATCTACCCGTGCGGACTCACAAGAGGTCCTACCACCAGTAAAAATAGCTTGCAAGTAAACAGGAGAAAAACATACCTAAGGATCAAATAAACCAAAAGCTTCTCAAATTTTATTGATCATAATTTAAGTGTCAACTGTGGTGATTTTGATTATCGATTCTAAAATTTAAATATAAATTTTCTTTAAAAGAGTTTCTAATAAAAAACCATAAAATGGCAAAGAAATTCATAATATATTCATAATAGAAGTGGAGTGCGTGTGTAGTGGAAACATCTCGCTATTCCGCATTCCACAACAAATTAATATTCACTAAAAACAATAATCATCGAAATCGGTTGGCGTGATATTAAGTTATTGAGTTATTCATCTATTTGTCGCGCACGTGCTTAATGCAAATTTAAGACTTATATGGTTTTCTCATGGATACCATTATCAGAACTGAATTTAACTGAAACGGGACCACACGAGAAGCGTCAGCTTTCTAATAAAAAAAGAATCCTCAAAATCGATTCACCCAGTCAACAGTTATGAGGTAACAAACATAAAAAAAACATACAACCGTACTGAGAATCTCTTCCTTTTTTGAATTCGGTTAATAAAGGCAAATCCTAAAATGCCAACCAACGTGGCCACCAAGCGAATTGCCCGTAATCTTTATTCATTTCAATTAAAACTGTAACAGAAAATTGATTGTTTAACTGCGCTGGAACGACACTCAGTTATGAAAACATCTTAACCCTTCTTTATTCGACCCCTTGAAGCAATTTGCATTACATCTGAATTCAAAATAACTGGAACCTTGAAGCTAATTCCTCATTCAAATTTACAAAAAATAAAATGGAAGGTATTTAAATTTAACAAAAATAAAGATGTGTGGTGTCGTGGGACACCGGATAGGAACAAAGTTCCTTATTATAAAAATAATAAAACTGGAGGTTCCGCAACGGTCATTCAGTAACTTGCGAACTTATTGTGGTACGCTTCATTCACGGTTGTTTGCATAAGAGTTAGTGTATTGCGCAAAGGAACGCTCTGAGATCGTAGTCAATTAATGATAAAAAAGATGTTATTTTTTGTACGTTATTGCAAAGTTAAGTCGTACACTGTGCATTACTAATAAAAATCTTACGTTACGGACGTTTTTTTCCGGTTGGGGTACTCCTCCGCATCTTCCCATAAGGAACTTCGTTCCAAAAACATAGACCATTTCGCTGTAAAAAAGTAAACCAAAATCTAATCAATATTAACTAAAAATTCATGTCGTAAATACTCAAATCAGTAAGCTTAAAAAAAAAACTTTACCATCTTGAAGTTTAGATAATGGATAGTTTAATGATTAACGCAAAACCAAATCAGTCGAGATCAATTCCATTCTGGATTGTGTAATACAAAATCTTTCCAACAATAACAAGCGCAGACAGCAAAGAGGATAAGTCTCCAAGTCGCTCGGATTCGTATTAAGAAAGGGTCGCAGATAAACTTACTTTGCTTTTAAGCCAGAGACCTCTTGTTTGTTATAAATCCAATTCAGATCATGGTCGTGGCACACAAGAAACAACTAGACTTCTTTGCATCTTAATAAAATAATATTAATATCAATTATTATAAGTAACTAGCTGACCCGGCAAACGGTGTCTTGCCATATATAAGATTTCTAGAGAATTTCTAAAATACTAACTTATTGGAAGTGTATAAGGATGTGGAATATGAGTGAAAAAGGCCTGGAGCGCTGGGAACGATGAGGGAATGTTGTTTAAAAATAACAAAACACCAAACATTAATTGTTTTAATTTATTAAAAGTAATAATTATATATATAATTAATTCATTACATAATATTAATCTCTTAATGCTGCAGCGTGAACAATATTTTTTGTTAGCCCGTCTTTAGCTAATACAAACAAACTTGATGGTTTACCCACTC